>JAABKJ010007936.1:0-11572 GCA_011634705.1 Andricus grossulariae | reverse complement strand
GATTGGTGATAATAAAATAGAGTGCAGACAATACTCGGCCTCCACAGAAACTCTCGAATTCGAAATCGAAAAGACAGTTAAACGAAAGCACTAGCATTTTTCTTACTGACACATTATTAACACACATATCAGAAATGTTTGACAATTATATTTCCTTTTGGCTTCTGAAAATCAAAATCACCAACTAAATAGAAGAAATAAAACCGTATTTAACGGTTAAAGAATGGTGAAACGTAAAAAGTAGCAGGTTCAATTGTTTGCGTGTCGTGACACTAACACCGCACCGCAGTGGAGAGGCGGCGCACGGTCTCGCTCAAAATGACGATACCTTGAGACCTATAAGAGTCTCCATGATTTTTTTTTTGTTTTTTTTTTTAAGAAAGGTGATTTCACAAGAAATCATGGTATCGATATTTTTAAAAAAATTAAAAGGGGAGTAATTCACGAAAAATTGAATCAAAACTTTTTTTTCACTTTTTTCCAGGCAAAAAAAATTTTTTTTCCATTAATTGTATTATATTCTCAAAATATATTATTTTAACTCTACCATTTCCAAATTTCATCAAAATCCAATCAGCGTTTCCAGAAATATCGATAATTCAAACCAATGTAACTCCAAAATTCAACATGACGTAACTTCCGTAATTTTGAAAATTTTCGAAAATCCTTAAGGGCTGAAATTTCTTTTGTATATGATTACAATTTCACAAAGTTTTATTAAAATCGAACAACTAACTACAGATCCTGATATTTCTGACGTGTACTGACCCATTTTTTAAATATTTTTTTAATACTAATTTAAAAATGTAGAAAATATTCAACAGTAAATAATAAAATATATTTATGTACAAAATCATTATGTAGAAAATGGTCGATGGAAAGATTTAAAAAAGTATTGCTGAAGAAAATATTCTATAAAGGAAACAATGCAGAAAACATTGGTTTCCAAGTGGAACATGCTCTCATTTTTTCATTGAGAAAACGCTGTTCCTACACAAATATATTGTACAGAGAATATATAGTACGCACAGTATACTGATTATACTTCCAATACACAAAATATTTTCTATACAGAATATATTCTACACAGAATAAAATAGTAATTATTTTTTTCTGAAAATGTGATAAGAACAGGGAAAACGTTGTTTCTACACAAATATATGGTACACAAAGTATACTGATTATATTTTCCTACGCACAACATTTACTAAACAAAATTAAATAGTATTATATTTCTCCTAAACAAAATATTTTCTTTACAGAATATATCCTACACACAGAAATAATTAGTCATTCTTTTATTGAGAAAACGCTATTCCTACCTTAAAAGTTTAAAAAATATTTACATACATATAATATAGATTTAAAAGTATATATAATATATAATGTTTGAGAATTCCTTTAAATCCTTTGAAATCCCATTATATAACTAATATCAATTGTAAATTCCTTGGAATCTTTTTAAATACCATCAAATATTTCAAATACTTTGAAATTCTTTAAAAATTGTTAAAGCTCTTGAAAACTTCTTCGTTTTAAAAAAAATACCCTAAAAGCTTTAACATTCTTTGGAATCCTTTGACATTTTTTGAAGCTCTTGAAAATTCCTTTGAAGTTTTAAAAATATTTATTTAAATATAATATAGATTTACAAGTATATATAATATATGTTTAAATATTCTTTAAAATCTGTGTATATACCCAGAAATATTTTTAATCCTTTGAAAGCCCATCATATTACTGAAGTTGATTGAAAATTCATTGGAATCTTTTAAAATATCATTCAATATTCAAGATCTTATGAAAAAAATAAAAATATTCATTTAAATATAGCATAGGTCTAAAATTATAAATAATATATGTTTAAAAATTCTTAAAAATCTGTGGAAATGCCTTAAAATATTTTAAATCCTTTGAAATCTCTTGAAAATTCCTTGGAATTTTTAAAAATACCCTGAAATATTTAACATCGTATGGAATCCCTTGAAATTTTTGAAAGCTCTTGAAAATTCCTTGGAATTTCAAAAAAAATTCCAAAATATTTAAAATGATTTGAAATCCCTTGAAACTTCGTGAAGCGCTTTTTTTAATAGAACATAGATTTAAAAGTATATACAATATATGTTTAAAAATTCTTTAAAATATGCGGAAATGTCCTAAAATCTTTAAAATCGCCAGTAATCCCTTGAAATTTTTTAAAGCTCTTGAAATTTCCTTGGAATCATGAAAAATACCCTAATATCTTTAAAATCGTTTGGAATCACTTGAAATTTTATTAAGACTTTGAAAATTCCTGGGAATTTTTAAAAATACCCCAACATCTTTTAAATCGTTTGGAATCTCTTGAAATTTTACAAAGATCTTAAAAATTCGTTAGAAGTTTTAAAAATATTTATTTAAATATAATATAGACTTAACAGTATACATAATGTTTAAACATTCTTTAAAGTCTGTGGAAATACCTTACAATATTTTGAAGCCTTTGAAATCCCATCATATTACTGATATCAGTTGAAAATTCCTTGGAATCTTTTTAAATATCATCAAATATTTAAAATAATTTAAAATGTTTTGAAATCATTTGAATTTTTTTAAAGCTCATGAAAATTTCTCAGACCTAAAAAAAATCGAAAATATTTCAAATACTTTGAAATCCTTTTAAAAATTTTGAAGCTCTTGAAAACTTCTTCATTTAAAAAAAAATACCCTAAAAGCTTTAACATTCTTTGCAATCCTTTGACATTTTTTGAAGCTCTTTAAATTCCTTTGAAGTTTTAAAAATATATATTTAAATATAATATAGATTTAAAAGTATATATAATATATGTTTAAATATTCTTTAAAATCTATGTAAATACCCAGAAATATTTTAAATCCTTTGCAAGAAAATTATATTACTGAAATCAATTGAATTTTGTTTGGAATCTTATTTAAATATAATATTGACTTAAAATTATATATAATGCATAGTGTTTAAAAATTCTTTAAAATCTGTGGAATTATCTTGCAATATTTTTAATTCTTTAAAATACAATTATATTACTGAAATCATTTGAAAACTTTTTCGAATCTTTAAAAATATCACCAAATATTTCAAATCTTTCAGAATACCTTCAAATTATTTAAATCTATTAGAAATTTCAAGGAATTTTCAAGAGCTTTACAAAGTTTCAAGATATTTCAAATTTTTTGAAAACTTAAAATCCATTGAAACTTTGTAAAGTTCTTGAAAGTTCCTTGAAAATTTAAAAAATGCCTTCAAATCTTCAAAATCGCTTATAATTCTTTGACATTTTTTAAAGCTCTTGGAAATTCCTTAGAATTTGAAAAAAAAATTAAAATATTTCACATACTTTGAAATCTCTCGAAATTTTGTAAAGCTCTTCAAAGGTCCTTGGAATTTTTAACAATACCCCCAAATCTTTAAAATCGTTTGCTTACTTTTGAAATTTGTTAAAGATCTTGAAAATTCCTTAAAAGTTTTAAAAATATCCTAAAAACCTTCAAATCCTTTGAAATGCCTACAAATGATTGTAATCTCTTGAAAATATCTTGGATTCTTTTACAATAAGCTAAAAGATTTCAAAAGAATTCTAGAAAATTCAGAAATAAGTACAAAAATCTGAATTCAATAGTGGTTAATGGGTTCATTTATTGTAAGAACAGTGACTATATTGATTTTTACATTAAAAAAAAACAATTTGAGAAAAAAAGGCTAGAATAAGTGACTGTTTGGCAGCCCCGATAATTCTTAACAGTTATGTAATTGTTGCTTTCAGAATTTTGTTTTCAAAATCCCTGACTTTTCCCTGATCTACGGTCACCCGATTATGTAACGGCAATACGTGAAAAATATTAGGATACGGTTGCAAGTAAAGTAGATGATTCTTTTACCAGTCGTAAATGTTAATGGTATTTAAAAAACCTAACACTTTTTAAAAGCTATTAATTGGTCAAGAATAAACTACATATATTTTACCTCTCTAAAAATCCAGATATTCAGCTCCGATCATTGTATCTTTTAAATTAACGTTGGCCTGTATAACTAAGCTTTCGGTGTTCACCTTTTTTATTTGACTTGCAATCGAATTTTACGAACCGACTCAGCTACGAATTGAGTCGAAAAATTTGACTCATGACTCAAGTTTATATTCAGTCGAATTTTTCGAAACCGACTGCAGTTAAGATTGAATAGAGTTTTATTTATACTTTTATATTAAAGCGCTTCGCTGGCCGCGATGCAACTGAATTTACTAAATTGGTTTTTAAAAAGCTACTGCATTAACTGATCGCATCTGTATATCATTATTAAGTTGATTTAAAGGAATTTGAATTTATTTAATTGTTATGGGATTTACAAAATCCATACAAAGGAGTTCTAGCGTTTTAGATTAGTCTAATTTAGTTTTTACAATTCGTCAATACGTTTTAACACTCTAGTGACTAATTGAACTATTTTTTTAATAGACATTAAATCTATACTATTTAGCAGGTTTAAACAATTTTCTCTCACAGTAGTCACCTCATCGCTCTCAGGCAAATACTTTCCTCTTTCTTTTTGAAACGCTGTACATTCAATCAAGACATGATGTTGGTCGTTAATTGGTTTACGCTCTTCGCAGCTACAGAGTTGTTTTTCTGAGAATTTTATCATCTTAGCCTTCATTGAAATCCTAGTTTAGTATATATTCAATAGTCGAAACTGAGCTACTCCTCTTCAGGTCTTTCAAACCGGTTGATTTTTTAGTGCATGTTTATATTATTTTCGTTGAAAATTCGTCTTTTGTGGTTCCATTTATCACTGTTTTTCATTACAAGAATTTAAACATTATTAGTTGAAGTATCTACTATAACAGTACTCGTTGAGAATTTTTTTATTTTTTTTATTGAAAATCCGTTTCTCTTTGATTCTGAACATTAATTTTTACATTGTCATCATAATCAGGTGTTGATATTCTGTGAAAACAGACTATCGCGCATTTCTTTAAATCTCCAAGTTTCCAGGCCCCCTGAATCCGAAGACACCGGTTTCGCGACGGTGTCTATCTGCCTGTCGTTGTCTTTGCCGTCGTTATCGTCTGTATTCTGCATAACTTTTGAAACACTAATCGGATTGAGTGGCAATTTGGCACACAGTTTCAGGGACCAAAAAGAAAGATGGAAGTCGTTACCCAGCTATTTTTGATTGAAATTAAAGAAGTTAGAGAATTTTCAAAATTTTTTAGACCAATTTTTTAAGATTTAAAAATTGTGTGTACGGCTAGTCGTGGTACTGCGAAAGTCGAACAATTTATCCTTGCAGTTTTTTTTTTTTACACAAATATAAATTTATCAGAGTTACAGCATTTACAACATTCAAAAAAACCAACGCAAATGAAAATTTTAAGCCGAACAACGCACGAGATGAACAAAATTCAAGAGAAGACAAATGTTGCTTTTTAGAGGCCCTACAAGATTGTCCTAGCAACTTTTTGAATGTTCGTGAAAAATCGAAAAAGAATACAGAAATAAATCTCAAGCAAAGTAGGTAAACTTTTAACTGAAAGGGACAAAATTGCAATGCAAAAGAAGGACGTTTTTCGAGAAAAGTATCATTTTCAACTCGCAAATACTAATTTTCTACCAAGAAGACGAATTTGCAAAGAAACTTCATTTGAACATAGTGGGTCATGTTTGAACCCAGACGTTTAATTTTCGTACAGAAAGAAAGAATTTTCTAGAAATACGGATTTTCAGTCAAGAAAGAAAGAAAGTTCATCCACATTCATTAAAAACAGACGAATTTCGATGAGAAATATTTTAATCCTCAAGCAAAGAAGCTTAATTGTCAATCCGAAAATATCCAAGAATAAAGATTTAAAAATCAATAATGTTTAGCATTGAGAATTTTCAATTGCACATCCAGAAAAGGGTTTACTTTTAGAAAATTTATAGACATTTTTAGAAAACGGTAAGATTGCAGGGATGAAAAGTCCAAGTTTCATAGGTTTGATGTGTAAATCTTGATCAATCTTGCTTAATCTTGTGAATCTTGATTAATATTTTTCAATTCAATCAATTTTTGATTGTTGCAAGCAATCACATGAATCTCTAACGAAAAAATAAATTTTCAACAAAGTGCTTCACCTTTTGGCCAGTTGAGGGTCTGGATCGAGGAACTTGCTCAATGCTCGATGTGGGATGAAATCAGTGTTGAAACGTTTCGTTGGACGGAAATGTTGACAGCCACAAAATTACTTCTTTCCAAATATACGCTTGGAGAGAATGACCAAATAGAATTTCTTTCGAGCTTCTGTTTTTTCGTCGGACACTTACTTGTAATAATAAATTTTGTCCCCAAATTGAAATACTTTTTAAGAAATAAATCACGGTAAGTTGGGAAAATATTATTGGAGCTGTTTAAAACGTTGATGTACACACAGTGCTGGTCTTTCCAGTAGGCTAAGGTAGGCTATAGCCTAGGGGCGAGTCATTGGGGGGGGGGGGGCGAAAGATTTCGGGCAGGTTGTTTCCAGGGGCGCCAGTTATGAATTTAAACACAGCAGAATTTGAATTAGTCGTATGCCAGGTAAAATGTCCCTCACAAATTGCATGCCACTTTAGATTGGTAATCCCGAAACAGACGATCATAAATCGGCTCCACGGAATTACCAATGTAAGGTCATCCTAATCTCTGTACAACCTATGTTCCTATAAACGGCAACTTTTCCTTCAGTACCGCCCTTAATGACCTCCTTTCATGGAAGTTACTACCTTCAATTTTGTCTTTCTTTTACTTCCTCACACGTTCCTACTCTTGCCTTCTTGAGATTTTTGATTCTAACAAGGAATCAATCACTCTTCAACTGTCGCGTCCTGAGTGTATCCTTGCTCGGAAAATAAATTATTTCATTATCCGAAAGTGCAATTTTATTTTTCGACTTACCGAATCACCAAACAAATATTTAATTATTTTTTTGGTTTTCTAAGTTAGTGAATGTGTATAGAGTGAATTCCTGTACAAGTACACCTTGCACAGGCTAAAAAATGTTCAGTAAACTTAGTGGTGCTCAGCGTGGAAAAAAAGGTAAAGGAAAAATGAGGTGAATTTTCTTTAAAAAGTGCCAAAGTTAAATACTTTTTTCCCAAAGATTTTGAAAAAATTGTCTTGTGAAGATAAGCCTGATGAAACTGGTCCATACCAGAAGATAAAAGAAACTGAACTAGTCGACAATGGTGACAAGCAAAGGGATGAACCAGTTGCAACAACTGTGATTTTGGAACAGAAAGAATATAGCAACGAAGGTAAAGAATTTTATAATCTTAAAGAATGTGCTATAAATTTCAGAGCAATTTTCTTAAACTTCTCTTGTGTTATATTCTCTTCAAATGGACAGAAAAATCTCCATTAAGATTTGTTAGACGCTCAATTTAATAGGCTTTGTAACGGATTTTAAAAAAAGATTCTTACCCCTTTTTCGAATGAGTAATCATGTTTCAAAGTCAATAGTGATTTTCAATAGCACTTTCGATGGTCGTACCGACAATTTCCAATGGTAGTATAGTTTAGAAAGAAAACTGACGTTTTTTTGAAAATAAAAATGAAGCTTAGGGTGTTTAATTTAAGAGCCCTGCATATGAACGTTGCACCTTCTCTTGTTTTCAAGAAATTGAATTTTGAGTAATGCGCGAAAAAATTACGTCAATTTTGTTGAAAATACAGCTAATGTTAACAAACAATAATATGAAAATAGAAATTTAAGAAATCTGTTGTTGATTTTAGAACTTCCTGAAATTTGCGAAAAATAAAATTTTTAAATTTGTTTAATTGCGCATTTTTTAGCAGTAAGTTACCTTTATATTTCATACATTATACTTATTAAACGAGAATTGCACATTACAATTGCGCAATTAACTAGATTCCAAAATATTATTTTTGTCAATTTTAAATTTTTATGAGATTATTTTTAATAACTTATTTAATTTTTTTGTAGCTAAATTAGATGGAGCTACTTCTCTGAGAATGGACAGTGAAGAGCCTCTGTCTGAAACAGATTTTTTGGATCCAGCAAAATAGCCATCACCTTTGACCTGTGACTTCATCGCTTTGATGCTGCGCGATCCACCTAAACAAGATGAAGATTCTTTAAATTTATCCGCTTCAAAACGTATTTATACGAAGCAAGTGAGGTATGCTCACAAAACCACGTTTAATAGGAGACTGAGCAATGGCGAATTCAAGCAACGAAAATGGCTTTTATACTCCGAATCTCGCGAACGTTTTTTTTGTTTACCGTGTAAACTGTTTGGTCGTTCGGAATCAGTGTTCGCCACTTCAATCGGCTTTAATGATTGGAAAAATGAAACTAAGTTGTTAGATATACACGAAAACAGTTATGAGCATCGCGAAAATAATCAAATTTATGTTCAGAGATGTAGTTTGGCATAAAGTTCTAAGACGGGTAGTGAACGTTATCAAATTTCTGGGAACTCGCGGTCTGTCATTCAGAGGAAGCAATGAATCGATCAAGTCAGAACACAACGGGAATTATTTAGGTTTATTAGAGCTTATTGCCGAATACGATCCTTTTCTCAAAAAGCACCTCGAGAATTCTTGTTCTAAAGGCAGCGGCAGTGTGTCTTATCATTCGAAAAGAATCTGTATCGGACTTATCCAATCGTTTCTTCTTATGCTCTCGAAAAAATAGTCTCTGAAATAAAGTTGAGTAAATATTATGGAATCAGCGTAGATATTCTACTCCGGACGTGTCGCATATTGACTAGCTTACTTTTATCGTGAGATACGTTCTTGAGAATGGGGAGCCCGTCGAGAGATTTTTGAAATGTATTCCTTTAGCCAGTCATTGTGCTGATGAAATGGAAAGCGTTGTATTGAGAACCTTAAAAGATTTAGGCATCGATATAAGTGACTGCCGCAGTCAATCTTACGACAACGCAAGAAACATATCAGGACAGTATGCTGTCTTGCAAGCGAAAATACAGCAGCACAATCCATTAGCCGTATATGTTCCATGTACAAATCATTCACTCAATCTTGTAGGTCCATGTGCCGCAGATTGTTGTCTCGGTGCCACTAAATTTTTTATGTTTGTTCAAAAAGTATATACATTTTTGAGCGCTTCAACTGGGAAGTGGGCAAGGGCTAAAAAAAAAGTAAAAGCGTGCGGCAAGAACCCGCTTCCTAAGGAATTATCAAACACTCGATGGTCACCTAGATCAGATGCCTGTCAGGTGCTCTTTTTTCTTTTCACTGCTTTGCGGAAGCGATTCTACACATTGCCGAAAATCCGACTCAGAAACTCAGCGTGAGAGCTGAGGCTGATGGACTGTATCAGCAATTTTTTGAAAACGAAACCGGCATCATGATATGTTTCTGAAATGATGTCCTACAGCGCTTTGACAAAGTCAATAAACTTTTGCAAAGCGTTGAATCGAAGGTTTGTGACGTCATCGATGCATATAAAGGTTGGCAAAAGTATATTGAGGGTCTGCGTGAACGCTTCGATTTTTACGAAGCTCAGGGCATCGAGTTAACTTTTTGTGAGGATTATAGGAACGAAAATCGAAGGTACAAAAAACGAAAACTTCGACCAGATGAATGTACTAATTACACAACGTATAGTGGAAAGAACGATATGAGAGTGAACACGTTTATTGTCATAATTAAAACTTCAAGTACAGAGCTGTCACGGAGATGCACCAGCTACATCGAAATCGACAATCGCTTTCGGTTTATCGATCAGTTCTTATCCTTGTCCAATGACGAAATCAGACTAAGTCTCAAAATTTGCGTAAAATTTACTCCTCTGTCTCAGGAAGAGAATTAGGTAAGGAATGTGTGCACCTCAATGGCATCCTTGAGGTTATGAACGTACCTATTGAAGAAATATCCGCAATATCTTCCCTGCACATCATTCGACAGAAAAATCTTGGTGTCATCTGCCCGAATGTCGACGTTGCACTTCGAATTTATTTGAGCCTTATATCCACAAATGCATGTGGAGAACGCAGGAGAAAGCAAGAAAACGGGTATTATCCGTATAATTGATTACCCATATTTTCGGATGAATATATTTATAAGAATCTTTGTATATCTTTGATACAAAATGTAAATGTGAAATGTGAATTTTTGTAACAAAATATGCTTATATGTAAATATATATCTGATGTCAAAACAAACATTTATGCGTGTGATTTATCATGAACTCTGAAAATAGTAACATATACAATTTTTAACATTTCTTGATTCCTTTCGTGTTTATAATGATAAAAAAATTGAAAAAGGATGGGGTGAGGGGGGCGCTGCAAAATAATTGCCTAGGGGCGCAAATTTCCTAAGCCGGCCCTGTATACACACGAAATATACCCCATCTATTCCTAAAATGTGAAAATTAAACTTTAAATCGCCTATTGCTGAGTAATATTTAATTGAAAATTGAGACAAATCGGTAACCTATACTTATACTTACGCGATGAAATAACAGAAAATTGAAAAAAGTTCGGTCTCGTTATTCTCTAAAAGTCTATATTTACAAAAAAAATAATGTTGTGACTGAAATTTCCCTCCGCCCTCCTCCTCAGCCGAGACGAAATCTCTACAAAAGTGGTGACTTGTCATGTGCAATACGCATCTTTTCAGGTATAAAATTATTTTTCAACAGCAAAAAGAAACGAATTTTCAACACAAGAGATATAAATTCTCAACGATTAATGTTATAGTAGATACTCCAACTGAATGATATTTTGATTTTTCGAATGAAAAAAAGTCAAATTGAACCATAAAAGATGCATTTTCAAGAAAAATAGTTCATCAATCCTGAGCAACATCAGATTCATTGTGAGCCAAGCAGTTGTATTTGAAACAAATGAAGATTTTTAAAAAATGTATAAAAATTATGAATGTCTATGGTTGCAGAATTTTCAATTGTAAATCCTGAAAAATGAATTGCTCAAAATAAGGCTGCGAATTGCATACCTTTCAACCCTAGAAGAAGAAATTGAAAGGGTCGGAAAGGAAGTACCGTTCCGATCCTTTCCGATTTCTATGTGAACTTTGCTTCCTTTTCTTTCCGAAGGCTTTCTCTTTCCGAAGGTTTCCGACGCCTTTCCGAACTTTTGCCTAAGTGTCCCACGGCGTGTACTTCGTTCTAAATCTTTCCGATTTCTTTCCGAATAAATGTCGCAGTGTCCCAATAGCTTATTCCCAATTTTCACCTGTGTCGCACTAGTTTATATTAGTTCCGAATGTTGCCGACTTCTTTCTGAATAAATGCGAAATGTAAAATATAAATGAAATGATTTATTAATTATAAATGTATTTTTTTTTAATAAATAAATATTATAAATAATTACATATAATTTACTAATAAATTCATGAAATTTTTTCATAAATCAAATTAATTGGAAATTAATTAAAATATATAAATGAATAAATATTATGAAATATAAAAATAAATATAAAAATCATAATATATATTTTTATTAATGTTCTTATTACACACACACACGCACGCGCGCACACACAAACACACACACACACACATATATATATATATATATATATATATATATA
>JAABKJ010007935.1:0-11573 GCA_011634705.1 Andricus grossulariae | reverse complement strand
AATTCCCTGACTGCTCCTTATCCCTCTGTATCGCCTCCCTCGTCCAGCTCGCCCTCTCGCCCGTCGACCCTTCCCCCCCCCCCCCCTCTTGCCTTCCGCCGCTCTTACCCCTTATCCACAGCCCTAATGGCTGATGGTCTGATTCTACCCTCCCTCCTACTGCGAATCTTTCCGTCCCCTCCCTCCCTTGCATATTCATGACTATATAGTCTATCATCGACACCCCCACCCAACTAACATATGTGTATTCTCCCTCTTCGTCCCCAGTTGTCATACCATTCGCCACCGCTCAGCATCTCCCCTCCATCCAGTCCCTTAGAATCTCCCCCTCCTTATTTATTATCTTATCCTTCGATTTCCATTCGAAGTCCTCCCCTTCCCTGTAAAGGCCCCCTTCCTTCTCCATCCTCCCATTAAAGTCCCCACCCAGTACCATCATTTCCTTCTCTTTTTCGCCTAGCAAGTCTTCCAAACTTTCTTTAATTCTTTCCATCCCATCCTTATGGTACAGTGTCACAAACTTACACTTTACCCCTCCTATCTTTACTTCTCTCATTTGCACTTCCTCTCCATGAACTACTTGCTCTAATCCTCCTCTAACCCGCGTTATAATTCTCCCACTAGCTCTTTCTTGCTTCTTCATTCTGACCGACTCCTGGATTCTCCACCTATACCCCCTTGGTAGCTTTGGCTCTATTGTATCCCATTCCTTTCTTTCTACCCACGTACATACCATTACCAGAACATCTTACTCTTGGATATACCTCCAGAGCTCCTCATCCTTCTTCTTTATCCCTGCCACATTCCACTAAAGCACCTTCACTACTCCTCTACCCTGCATCACCCCCACGCCCCTACTTCGTACGAAACAAATTCCCCTGAACTTTCTTCAACACCTCTTTCTCCTCGACCCACACCAACATTTTCTCGTCTATTCTTATTTTCTGATATCCTATCTTCGACAATCTCCCTTCACTCCTCTCCCTCGTAGCCCTGTTGTACAGCATTCTCTGCACCTCCCTTTCCTTTCTCGTCCAATCGAGATCGATGAAAACTTCCTTATCCTTCATCCTACATTGATTTCGCATTACCCCCAACTTTTCTTCCCAGCACTCCAACTCCACAATCGCCACTTCCTTCTCCTTCCTCCCCTCCAACTTAACTTTCCCTACCATGCCTTTAACACACCCTATGCTCTGTAGCAGCGCTTCCACGCTCGCCCTTTCTTCACCGCTCTTTAGCTTCAACCCTCTTATGACGATATTATTCCTCCTGTCTGCCTTATCTCTTCTCTCCATTCTCATCTCGAATGCCCTTATCCTTTCCCTATCCACCTTCTCCTCCTTTTCATTCCTACGATCTTCTACTTTCTCTTGTATCATATTCTCTGCCCTCTCCAAAATACCTTTATTCTCGCTCCCCCACCCTCATCAACTACTTCCATTAGCGTCTTGCCCTCCACCTTTTCAAGCATTTTCTCCGTCCTTCCCTCCCACCTCTTAATCTCCTCTTCCATCTGCTTCACATTAACGTCTTTATCTTTCCTACCCCTCTCTAACGCTTCTACTACTCTCTCCCTCAGCTCTTTCATCACCTTTTTCCATTTCTCATCTCTGACACTCAAGTCTTTCCTATGCCTTCCATCTGCTCCTTAGTCCCACTTACATCCTCCGCTTTTATTAAACGGATTCTCCACCTCGCTTTTCTCCGGACTCTCTTGGCTGTCTCTCCTCCTCTTCAAGAGATCCTCCCCGTCACTTGCACTTGACGCTCTCTCTCTCTCTCCCCCCTACCTTCTCGCTTCCTTCGTTCCCACCGTTCCGTTTACTCCCTCTCCCCGCCAACCCCGCTCGAAACCCAACCACGCGCTGTTGGCCGTCGCGGCAAGTGGAAAATTTCCTCCCTGTCAACTTCACTACCAGCACAGCCAGCACTCTCGCTGCCCACCTCCCGTTCTGCTGTCTGAAACAGATTCCCACCTAACTCCCACGCTGAAAATCCCTTTTTATCTCCCCAAATCACTCGACACAACCCTACTCACCTCTTAGGCTTCCACCCTCACACTCCACTCACCCCTTCCACACAAATTCTGTAAAAAATCACCACCTGGCACTGAGCACGTTCCCACTTCCGCCACCAACATATAAGTCCTATATATATATATACGTATATACAATTAAAAACTAAAGGTTCACAACCACTGCAGCTTCCCACTGGGAGCAACTGTCATCTAAAAAATGACATCGGCTCCCAGTAGGACCGCGCTAAATCCCATTCATGGCCACGTTTCACATTCATGGCTACACACATATATATATATATATAAAATCAATTCATTTATGGAGCTTCATTTGTATTATAATTGTTTGACGATGACACTGAAAATGTTGTTTGTTTTTACTTATTTCTAACGGCTTAGGAGATCCTTACAGAAAATTACCATTTTAATTTTTTTTAAGAAAATCTTTCAGGGTTATCACTTGCTCAGACCCACAGATTCTGAATTTTTGAATTGAAAACATCTACTTTAATAATAAAGAATTTTTAATTCATTATTTTAAACCTTCTCATCTAGTTACAGTCACATTTCTGAGTCCGTAATGGTTCGTCTTGAGACAAGATTACGCCGACTTGCAATCACCATGCTAAGACCATAAAATTAAGGAATTACCTAATGTCACGTCTCAGTTTTCAGACGCAGCTACATAGTAAATCACATGGTAGTCAAGGGATCGGTTTGATTATGAATGAAAGAGCGAGGCAGCATCTCAGTGATTAAGGATTGGTATCTCCTAGATTGTTGTGGGTTATATGAAAGTAGGTATCAGAAGATTATTTATCATAGTGTGCTATGCTCCAGTCGAGCAAAGTGATAGACGCCTTTTGGGATACTTTATACGATACAATAAGTATTTGCGTTCATGGTGAAAGAATGATTCTACTAGGAGATATGACTCAATGGGTCATAAAGGATTCTGAATGCAATAATGATCATTAACTTCAAACTCATACATGAGGCAACTTGGAAATCGTTGATAGGCATTAGCGATGAGGAGAAAATGAAAGTAAAGATAAAATGAGAAGAGAAGATGAGAAGAAAATGCGAAACGACTTTGGAGAAATCAATCAGTTGTTTTATAAATTGACGTCGATCATCAAGAAGGGAGGTAAAAGTACTGAGTTTGTCAACATGAGAAATACCAAGGGTGAAATGCTATGTGATTTAGACACAGATGGAAAGAAACCTTTTTATATATTTTCGCAGAAGCAAGACTGAGGAATTCATAAAGATTAAGGGCTTGAGAACTTTAGTGTACTGATGATTTTATTGTAATTTCTAGTCACATGCGATATTTTGATCTGACTGCGGTTCACAAACAATATTAGAATTCAGGTTTGCATTCTTGGAAAATGAAATAAGGGTGTACATTATCGTGGTTTACACGTGGCTTAAACGAACAACTTGTTACAAGTCTCAACGTCCTACTTGACATAGTTTTATAATTGTATACTAGTTGTCAAAGTTCACTGAAGAATTCACCAGCTCGAAGTCACCTGTCAAATGTAATTACCAAAGCAGGTGCGGCACACTTTATCAAGCAAGTTGTAGGCCACAGATATATGTATCGAGACGAAGGATTCGCACAACCTCGACGAAAATCTAGTCAGCATGAAATCTACAGTAAGATATCTAAGAAGTCAGTCACTTTTCATCTTTACAACAGTAAGATTGTGCCAGGTGTACGTTATACTCATCATCAAGAATTTTAACTGTACACGTCAATCAATTTTATCATTATTATCGTATTATACTACAACAATCATTGTTGAGCTTGTTGACTCTTCCAACGTGTGAAAGTCCAGCAGGACTTCCTACTCGACCCTCTGCATGGAAGAAGCCTCTCTTGGTCCCCATGATAAAACGAATTTGAATATTAGATTCAGGCCAATAAGGCATTTAAGAAAGAGTTTAAGGGTATGAACTAACTAACACGGCCAATCAAATAATCAACAATTCAGTTTCTTTAATTACTTGGCGAACGGCACACCTTAAAATTCTCTGAGATTGGACGGGAGCCTATTGGAATTTCATTGATTAATTCTTGGGTCAGTTCGAAAACTGCGCTGCTTCCCATGTTTATGCACATCCGTTGTCCATGGATATTATATATTCCACGAAGCCTTGTATTACCGATCAATACTGCTGCGACATCACCAGAGGATGTTGTTAAAACAGTTTGTTCTTCATTTGGCATGGGTATAAACTCATGGCAAGATTTTCCGCGCAAAAGAATTGGTTTGTCGGCTGGAAAAGTGTATCTTCGAATGTGGAATTGTCGATTCGGATTGGTCTTGGGAATGAGCTGAATCAGTCCAAGTTGTTCAGATTTAACTCCAAGTATGAGTGAACGACGCTTGGCAGAAGGAGACCTGCCCCTGACACGAAGAGCACTTTCTGCAGGAGGAGAAGGTCTGGCAGAAGGAGAAGGTCTGGCAGAAGGAGAAGGTCTGGCAGAAGGAGAAGGTCTGGCACGAGAATGATGCCTTTCGGGAGAATTAGAAGCCTCGGAACGAGGAACTCCAGGAATAGGGTCGCCATTAGGTAAGCAGTCAAACTGTGTACTCAACTCTGTAACAAGAAACAGAGAATGACATTTTTCATAAAGTGGACAACCGTATGTTGGTGTATCCATTCTACTTTTTTTCTAAGTTGTATTATCAAGAGATGCTGTGCGCCCGCATATTTATGTCTAAATCTCCATTGTTTACATCACGGTCATGCTTACAATAATGGTCGAAACGATTCATGGTGATAAGTACAATAGGTACTTTAATAAAAAATTCTATGTGAATTTTCTAACACCTTACCTCTTTCGTAGTTCAAGTCCTTCAATAGAAGTGATTACTATTTGGGTTAATTTGAACAACTTTGTTGAAAGTTTATTGCTTTGGTTGAAAATGATCTTTTTTCGGTTTAAACTTAATTTTTTCATCAGAAAATATAGCACTCATATTTTTAGTTCAAAATTAATATTTCTAATTGAAAATCGATCTCATCTGATTAAAAAATTCAAGTATTTGGCTGGAATTACATATATTTTGTGTGAAATTCGTATTTATTGGTAGAAAATTAATCTTCTTACTTAATAATTCATCCTTTCTGGTTAAAAATGTTCAAAATTTAAAAATTGATTTAAATTAAAAATGCTGTAATTTTGATGATTCACATTCGAAATTTCTTTAATCTGGCACATTGAGGATTGGAAATTCGACTCTTGATCTTTAAGATCATCAAACTTTGACAATTTGTATTTATACATTCTTAAAATTAAAGATTATTCAATTTGCAACTCATCATGGTAGACCTATTTCAAAAAGTTGTTTTAAATTTTATGAGTTTAATCTATAAACATTTAAAATTGAACTCAAATTAACTTAATTAATTTTATCTTTGCTTCTATTTTTCGCTGTGATGTAATATTCTATTTTAACAAAGGTTACAGTTTACTGGAAGCCAATCATATTCAATATTAAAATCAAGAATAAAGTTGTAATTAAAATTAAATTGAATTTGTTTAAGCCGATTTCAGAATTTTTCTATTTATTTCAATTTATTAATATAAATTATATTTTACATTGCTTTAAATTCAAGCATATATTTTAATTTGATATTCAGACAATGTAATAAAGTTTATTGAATATAAGATGTTAAGAAGCAAGTGTAATAAATTTCGATAAATACGTATAATTAGTAAAATCGCAATTACAGTTTCACAATTGGTTTATTCATATATTAGAAACATAGGTCATTACGTAACATTTTTATTTGCCTAAAATATAAATAAGAATCTTCTTTAGTCTCATTTGCGTACCTCTTACACGTGATATATTTGATTTATTCATGTTTAAAATTAAAAAAAAAACGAATCTTCAGCAGATTAGTTTATTGTCGATTTTTTGTTAAAAATGTCTGAAAAATAATTTATCCCATTTCATGTTAAAAAGTTAACTTCTTTAATGTATTTTGTGAGAAAAATTTCTTTTCTTGAAAGTGTCCGGAAATTTCGAAATTGGAACTTTGCAGTAACCCTAAATATGGACTCTTTTTTATTTAAATTTTTAACATTACACACATTCTGGATTCTTCCGGAATAAATTCAGTTTAAATTCGTACTCATTTTGAACGAACTCAAATAGAGTTTGAAGAAAAATAGCAATCGGGACAGAATGAAAATTGAATTGCAAAAATTTTGGTTTGAATTTAGTTAAGAAAATATAATTAAAATTATAGATATATTATATCACAATATTCACCAATGAAATTGAGGATAACAGCCAAGGATAAGACAAGAGTGTGAACGATCCACATCCTTTTTAAATGATTGATGTACTAAAGAAGAATTTGATTGAGAATTGAAATAATTAATATTCTGGTGTTTCACTTGATCATATGATAAATATAGCCTATATTCGTCATCTTATACATGATAATTATAGGCTTCAAGCATGTCTTTCTGAGATATTTACATTTCATTAGTCAGTTTTATGAAAAGAAATTTACCTACGTGATTCGTTAGAACTGATATCATCATCACAGTACCTTTCAAAGATATTTTTTATCTAAAAAGGCGATAACCCATTGATTATCTATTAATGTTTGGCAGTAAAATTTGTAACGTTATACTGGAATGGCCCCTTATGTACCTTCATATTTTTTTCATAAGAAAGCTGTAGTGCAGTAAAACTTTCATTTAGAGTGGTAATTGATTGCGCAAATGATTAATCGAAACTGTAAACATTTAAGGAACCATTAAAGCAAACATTGAATATTCTCGAACAGAATTCTTTTGTTTAAATATAAAATTCACTCAGACTAGAGTTTTCATTTCGAATCATGTACAGACCTAAAAATAAAAATTAAGTTGAATTCGCAATCAGTATTTGCGAAATTAAGTAGCCATTTGTAGTTCATAAATATTATTAGAGCCCGATTTTCATATCTCACTTATTCAACATGACAAAAGTAAGAATTTTATTTATCACAAATTATGGCACTTTTTGAAAACATATCTCTAGTTTCCATGAAAATATTATTTTTTAATTTTGAGGAAAGTATATTCACAAACCGTTCTGTGAAATTTTTACTGGTTTTTTGAAAAACATCGGATATAATTGACCTAATTATCTAAATTATTATGAAGAATTTTTGTATTGGCATTTGAGCTTCTCGTACCCTCAGAATATTAGTCATTTTATTTGAAATTGTGAAACTGCCCTATGTTGGTCCCCAAACGAAAGATTTTAGTACCCTATAGAGACTTCACTTCAATTTTTGTCACACTTTACCGTTGCGCTAGAGATAAACTATATGTACTAATCGCAACAAGACCGTTTTGATGAGCTGTTTTTGTTGTCACAGCAAAATTTTTGTTGTTAACACAAAATTATTTTGTTGGTTTAATGAAATATTTTGTTATAACCAAATGATTTTGATTAGTTTTATTTTCTTGTCGTAAAAAAGTTTGGTTGCGTCGGCAAAACTATTTGACAAAATTGTGTTTTCTCTGACGTTAATGAGATATAATAATAATAGTGAAAGCGCACATTAGTGTATTTCTTTTAACTCCACTGTTGCGAAATAACCTTTCACAACCATTTCTCTCAATGAAATATACATTTTTTTAGCCTAAAAAAGGATCCCAACAAAACATTTTATTGGGCTCACAAGAGAATGTGGTGCAGCGAACAAACCAGTTTTGTAGGACCAATAGAAAGTCCCAACTGAGGAATTCACGCAAGTTTGAAGGCTTGAGTACCTTAATAAACTTACTCTTTTAATATGACTTCCAGTTACTTGTAATGTTTTGATTGGACTCCGGATCACAAGCCGATTGTAATTTCGGTTTGCAGTTTCTCAAATGAAATAATGATTTGTACAATTCGGTTTACACGTGGTTCAAACGAAAAACTTTAAAGTTCTTTGAGATTGGTTGATTGGAGCCTATTGGAATTTCGTCAAGTAATTCTTGGGTCAATTCGAAAACCGCGCTGCTTTCCACGTTTATGCCCATTCGTAGTCCACGGCTATTATATATTCCACGAAGCTTTCTACTACCTATCATTATTGCTGCGACATCACCAGAGGAAGTTGTTAAAACAGTTTGTTCTTCAGTTGGCATGGGCATGAATTCATGGCAAGATTTTGCGCGCAATAGAATTGGTTTGTCGGCTGGAAAAGTGTATCTTCGAATGTGGAATTGTCTATTGGGATTGGTGTTGGGAACGAGCCGAATGAGTCCAAGTTGTTCAGGTTTAACTCCAAATATGAGTGAACGACGCCTGGCAGGAGAAGACTTGGAGCTGGCAGGAGGAGACCTGGACCTGGCAGGAGGAGACCTGGGCCTGGCAGGAGGGGACCTAGACCTGGCATGAAGAGCACTTTCTGCAGGAGGAGAAGGTCTGGCAGGAGAATGATGCCCTTCAGGAGAACTAGAAGTCCAGGAACTAGAAACTCCAGGAATGGGGTCACCATTAGGTAAGCAGTCGAATTGTGTGCTTAACTCTGCAACAAGAAACAGAGAATGCAATGTTTCTTCAAGTGGACAATCATATGTTGGTATATCATAAACCACATGCGACAATATTGTTTGGCAAGTTTGAAAGCGAAACCTTGTAAATGAAACCTAGAATTTTGTTGAAAACTCGTATTTCTTGGACAAAAATATTTTTTCTTGGTGGAAAACTTATCCTTTCTGGTTAAAAATATTCAAAATATGAAAATTTTTATTTATGTATCCATGAAATTAAGAGTTTTTGATTGTGACCCTTTAAAATTGCAGAAATTTCAATGGTAAATTTTTTAAATAGAAATGTTTTCAGTTTTGAAAATTTAAAATTAAAATCTCTGCAAGTATTTAATTTTAAAATTCATAATTTTGAAATTTTGATGATTTCTATTCGCGATTTCTTTAGTTTGGAAAATCGATCATTCAAAACTTAGCTTCTGATCCTTAGAATGATCCAAAGTAAAGAATTCTTTTTTTTTAATTTTTAAGGGTAAAGACTTTTATCTGAAATAGGAAGAATAAGGGTCCTCTTCCTGCCCGCGGAGCGGTAGTAAAATGGAAGTTTATTGTACCGCGATGAGCGGCACGTAAAGTGATAGCAAGGAGGAAGAAGTGAGTGAGAAGTGAAAGAAAAATGATAAATTTTCGCTTATTCTCCATATTTCAGATTAAGCATAAAAAAAATTTTCATCGAAAATTACAACATTTTAAATTATACACATTAAAACTTGAAGGATCTTCAATTTGCAAAGGATCAAGATAGACCTATTTCTAAAAGTTATTTTCAGTTTTATAAGTTTAAGCTATGATCGTTTAAAATCCAACTCAAATCAACCTAATTAATTTTCTCTTTGCTTCTATTTGTTGCTGGGATAATATGTTACATTTAAAGAAAAGTTACAAATTACTGAAAGTGAACTAAAATTCAAATCAAGATTAAAATTGCAATTAGAATTTAATTTAATTTGTTTTAAAGCACATATATGTTTGTTTTTTTAAATTTCGGTTCAAATTTATTATTATAAATTGTATTTTAGCGTGCTTGATGTTTAGGCATATTTTTTATTTTCATATTCAGGCAATATAATAAGATGCAATAAATATAATATGTTAAGAAGCAAGTGTAATAAATTTCTATATATACGTATAATTTGTAAAATTGTAATTACATTTTCACAATCGATTTACTCATATTATAGAAACATAGGTCATTACGTAACATTTTTATTTGCTTGAAGTATAATTTTTAACAAAATATATGAATTTTCAGCCAAATAATTGCATTTTCAACCAAAATGAAATAGGAGAATTTCTATTTGAGATATCAATCAATTTATTAATTGGAATATTATTAGCAATTTTATTGAGATTAGAATTTTCATTAATTCAATTATATGAATATAAAGAATCATTTTTTTACGAAATAGTTGAATTGAAAAAAAAAATATACATTTTTAGTTATCAATCAAAAATGGTATTGGTAAATTTTCATCAACAAAAATCAATTTTGATAGAAAAAAAAATTTCAACAAAATAGTTACATTTTGGACGAAACATTTTAATCTTTTAACCAATGACGGAGAAAAATTGAAAAATTATCTTTTGCAAATTGGAATTAAACTATTCTATTTTAAGCTAAAAGTTTAACTATTTTGTTAAAATTTAATTCTATTTAGTTGAAAATGAATGTATACATTGAAAATATTTCTTGTTTAGTAGGAAAGTAATCAAGTTAGTTGAAACTTCATCTTTTCAGTTGAAAATTCATTTATTTAATTGAAAATTAAGCTAAATTAAAATTTTTATTTTTTGTTTAATTTCATTTTTTAACTGAACATTTAAATATTCTATTGACGGTAAGAAACCCATTTTGTTGCGAATGCGCTTTTTTTGTTCAAAATTAATTTTTCTACTTAAAATTGGTCTTTTCAGTTGAAACTTTATGAATTTGATTAAAAAATTGGAACTTTGTAGTAACCCTAGTATGGACCCTTTCTGATTTTAATTTTTTGTATCACACACATTCTGCATTAATCAGTTTAAATTCGTACTTATTTCGGATCAAATCAAATAGAGTTTGCAAGAAAATAGAAACTAGGACAGAATGCAGATTAAATCAAAAAATTTTGTTTCGAATTTAGGCTTGAGAAATATAATTAAAATTATAGATATATTATATGACAATATTCACCAATAGAATTGAGAATAACAGCCAAGGATAAGACAAAAGTGTTAACGATCCACATCCTTCAAAAATAGAGGAAAAACTGATTGACGTACTAATGTAGAATTGGATGAAAATTTTAAATAATTAATATTCTGGTGATTTACTCAAATATATGATAAATATAGCCTATATTTTTTTAGCTCACAGATTTTAATTATGGGCGTCAAGCTTATTTTCCTGACATATTTACATTTCATTAGGCAGTCCTAAGAAAAAAATTTAGTTACGCGATTTGTTGACACTGACATCACAACTTATATAATGTTTTAGGTTCTACAGATAAATTCGATGCTATGTATTACTTCAAAAAACTGATATGAAGTCTATGAAATATGTTAAAAGATTTGGAAAAATGAATTTATTCGCCTGAGCCAATGAAATCCCAGAGAATTTTCAATCACTATCAACGTGTCTTCCAAAATATATTTTCTATCACAAAAAGGCAATTGCCTATTGATTGCTCAAGGGTCTTTGGCAGAAAATTTCGTAACGTTATACTTCAATGGTCCCTTATCTGTACAAATATTTTGTACAAAAAAGCTGTGATGCAGTAAAAATTTCATTTAGAGTGATAATTTATTGCGCAAATGGTTCGTTAAAACTGTAAACATTTGAGAAATAATTTGAGACAAATATTGAATCTTCTCGAACAGAATTCTCTATTTCAAATATCAGATTTACTTGGACAAGGTTTTCCTTTACGAATCATGTCAAGGCCTAAAAATAAAAATTCAATTCAATTCGCAATAGGTATTTGCAAATTAAGTACCCATTTGTAT
>JAABKJ010007934.1:0-11574 GCA_011634705.1 Andricus grossulariae | reverse complement strand
GTTAACAAAACAATCTGGGGAATTTTAGTAGTAGAAACTTTGTTCATATTATTTGAAATCATTTAAAATTTTTAAATAATTTCGAATTCGTTCAAAACTACTAAAAACCTCTTCAACTTACTCGAATTTTTCTTAAGAATAATAGGTGTTCAATTGTTATTTATAAATCAAAATTCAGCAGTTTTACTTGCAAATTAAGATTTTTTTTTTAAATAAAACAATTAAAAGTGTAAAGTTCAAAGTTTCGTTTTTTTTTTCTTTTTAGTTTTGAATATTTGATTTCTAATTACTGATTTTAAATGAACAGTCAGATATTTCTAAATATTAATTAATTATTCTTTTTCTTAATTCAAATATTTCAAATTGAATGGTTTAAAAATGGAACGTTTTAGACTGAAACAATATTTTAAATTTAATAAAAGCCTTTAATTATAAATATATTATTTTGAAGTTATTTTAACATTGAAAATAGTTTATAAAGTTTCAATCGGGCATTTACACTTGTTTATTAGATAGTTAAACTTTTAAAGTTAAAATCTGGAAATTCTAAAATTGTGAACTGACTCCGAATCGTCTTGTAAATCAATTATTATTCACTTTTTAATTCTGAAAGCACAGTTCCATTTTAAAAATCATTAAATAATTTATATTCACAGTTGATCAACTAAAAATATTTTTCATCCAAAATCTTTTATTACAAACACTTTTAATTTTTAATTGTTTAAGTCTTTAAAACTGTATTTTAAAATTCTTTTAAAATTAAAGTTGAAAATTTACGAATTTTGTTAAAAATTCATCTTTTGTAGTATAGAATCATTTTTTTTTGTTAAAAATGCAACGGTATTGTTAAAAAAGAATCTATTTCAGTTAAGGATTCAAGTATTTTGTTGAAAATTCATCCTTTTTGGTTATATTTAACTGTTTTTTAATTGATGTTAAAATATTTGTTGGTTTAAGTATAAACTATTACATTTTTTATTGAAAATTTAACTATTCGATTTTTGTTTAAAATTGACCTGTTTTAGTTGGAAATTCAACTTTTTGTTTGCAAATTCATGTATTTTTTTAATCGTCTTTTTTTATAGAAAATTAATTCTTTTGTTTGAAATTTAATTATTTGGTAGAAAATATATGTATTTTGTTAACAATTCGTCTTCTTTGCTACAAAATAAATTTTTTTTGGTTAAAAATGCAACTGTACGCTTGAAAATTAATCTGTTTTAGTTGAGGGTTCAAGTATTTTGATAAAAATTTATATTTTTTTATTTTCTTCAACTGTTTTTTATTGAAAATTAAAATCTTTTTTGGTTTAAATATCAACTATTACATTTGCTGGTAAAAATTAGTATTTTCCGGTTAAAAATTCAACTGCTTTATAGAGAATTTGTGCGTTTGGTTTTAAAATTCAACAATTTGGTAGAAAATTCAACTTTTTTGTGGAAAATGTATGTAGTTTGTTGATAATTCGTCTTCTTTGGTCAAAAATCAATTTTTTTGTTAAAAATCAAGTATTTTCTTGAAAATTCGTTCTTGTTGGTTAAATCCAACATTTTTTTTGTTTATTCAAATCTTTTTTGTTAAAATGTAAACTATGGCATTTCTAGTTTAAAAATAGTTGAAAACTGGTTAAAAGTTGAATAACTTTCTTAAAAGTTCAATTTTTTGTTAAAAAGTAATTTTTTTAAATGAAAATTTAACTACTTTCTTGAAAATTCAACAATTTGGTATAAAATTGAACTATTTGGTACAAAATTAAATTGTTACGTAGAAAATTCTTTTTTTTTTTATTGAAAACTAATTCTCCTCAATGAAAATTTATCTACTGCACTTTTGGTTAAAAATTTATCTTTTTTGGTATAAAAATTCAACTATTGAGTTAAAAAAGGTTGGAAACGAAATTTTGTGTTGATTTTTAATTCTTTTCAGTTGAAAAGTCTACTATTAAATTTTTCCTTAAGAATTAATATAATTTATTTAAAAAATGTATTGTTTAGTTCAATTTTGTTTCTTTCTTGACTAAGAATTTTTTTTATTATTGAAAATTGAACTATTTTGTTGAAAATCCATCTTTTTGGTTTGAAAATGTATCTATTTTTGTAGAAATTTCATCTTTTTGGTTAAAAATGCAACTGTCTGGTGAAAAATTACTCTGTTTCGGTTGAAAATTAAAATTTTGTTAACTTTTTTGTAGAAAATTCGCAGTTTTGGCTCGAAAATTAAACAATTTGGTAGAAAATTTAACTATTTGGTTGAAAATTCGTCTTTTTGGAAGAGAATCAATTTTTTTGTTAAAAATCAAATTGTTTAGTAGAAAATAATCGGTTTTAGATGAGGATTCAAGTATTTTGTTAAAAATAGTTTTTTTGTTGTTGTTAAATCCAACAGTTTTTTTTATTTTAAATTAAAATCCGTTTTTCTTTTTTTTTTTTAAATATCAACTATTACATATTTCGTTGAAATTTCAGCTTTTCAGATTAAAAATTCAACTCCCTGGTTGAAAGTTGAACTACTTTCTTAAAAATTATTATTTTTTTGGTTGAAGATTTATAATTTTATTTAAAAAACTTTGTTTTTGGATAAAAATTATTTTTTTTAACTGAAAATTGAACTATTTTGTTGAAAATTCAAACGATTGGTTGTAAGATAACTTTTTTGTTGAAAATTCATATTTTCGGGTTAAAACTTCGACTGTTTTTATAGAAAAATCGTCTTTTCAACTTGAAAATTTCACAATTTCATATAAAATTAAACACTTTTGTAGAAAAATCGTTTTTTTTTTGTTGAAAATTAATTTTCCTTATTAAAAATTACACTACTAATACAAATAAAATTTAGACTAACATCACATTTATTGTTCAAAATATTTAGTTGAAAATGTATGTAATTTATTGACAATTCTCCTTTTGCCGTTTCAAAATTAAAGATTTTAACTAAGAATGTGTAACTATTCCACTTTTTGTTGAAATTTTATTTGTTTTAGCAGAAAATTCAACTATCTGGTTGAAAATTCACGTATTTTGTCGAAAATTCGTGTTTTTAGTACACAATTAATCCTCTTGGTTTAAAATTTAACTATATGTATTTTGTTAACAATTAGCATTTTTTGGTAGAAAATTAAATTTTTCGTTTGAAAATGTAACTGTACGGCTAAAAATTAATCTGTTTTAGTTAAGGATTAAAATATTTTTTTGAAAATTCGTATTTTTTGGTTGTATTCAACTGTTTTTAATTTAAAATTTAAATCTTTTTCGGTTTAAACATCAACTATTATGTATGTATTTTGTTGAAAATTCGTCTTTTTTGGTAGAAAATTAATCTGTATGAGTTGAGGATTCAAGTATCTGTTGGAAGTTGAGCTCCTTTCTTAAAATTTCATTTTTTTTTTTGTAGAAAATTCACATTTTCGAGTTAATAATTCAACTATTTGATAGAAAATTCGGCTTTTTAGCTTGAAAATTCCACAATTTGGTATAAAATTCAACTATATAGGACAGAATAAAACTGGTAGAAAATTATTTTGAAATTCGTGAAAATTAATTTTCCTCAATAAAAATTTAACTATACCATTTTTTGTGAAAAATTGAATCTAGGATTTTTTAGTATTGCTTCCTACGAAAAAAACTATTCAGAATCCAAAATGCATTACAAATTTGTAAAAAAATTCTAAACAATTCTCACTAATATTATCATAGAATTAACAACATTCTGGAATTATAATCAAATTATTTTTGATATACTTTTTACTTTTTTCGTTTTTACCAGAACTTTTTCTAAATTCCGTGACTTTTCTAAGTCTTTCGGGTCTTGCATCAACCCTATTAAACCGCTTCTTTCTTTCAATTCTTGTTTAAAATTGTTCAAAATTTAGTTCAAATATTTTTACCTCAGATTCCTCTTCAGTTTCGGAAGAAAAGTTGTGGAAATTGTATGTAGTTTGTTGATAATTCATTCGTTTCGTTCAAAATTTAACTATTTCATTGAAAATTTAGTTGTTTTGTTAAAAACCCACTTTTTTGGCTTGAAAATTCCAAATTTTGGACAACCCCTGATTAGCAATTGAGCCAATGTGTAGCCAATCAGTGAAGTAGTTGAAAAATATTTTTAAAAGAAAATTAAAGAAATAGTGAGACAATACTAACATTGGAGTTGGTATTTCTGTAGACGTCCCGGGTGTAGGCGGCCGCCGCACCCTGGGGCGGTGGTGTTTGATTAACATTGAGGGGTGCGGGGGGCGCGGGCAGCGGTGGAGGCAGGTAGGGATGGACATAGCGGAGCCCAGTGGGTACCGGGACAGCGACGAAGCCCCCGACCGTGGTGGCGGCGACCGCCGAAACCGCCACGGCTGCAGCTCCACCCGTGATCCCGGTGCTCGCGATGGATCCTGTCACGGCGACGACACTTCCGGTCCCACCGGAACTGCTCACTCCGGGACCGGTACTGCTGGGTCCTGCGCTCGAACACTGCACGTAAGTACCGCTGCCGACTGTCCTAGGCGACGCTGGACTGCTACTCTTGATGTTGATGTAGTTCTGCGTCGGCCTGAAAAAAAAACAACAAATTAATATTATTATTTATTTCAATTTTTCAATTTTCAATTCAATTTTTATCTTAATTTTGGTTAAAAATTCAACTGTCTAAATCAGGGCTCGCCAGAAGGCAGTCATTGACTGCCATGATTGCCAGTTGCAATCAAAGGACAAGAATTCGAGTAAAAAAAAATGCAGACCCTTCTGTATGAACGATGAGCCGTAACAAACCGTTACCATAAACCTTCCCAGAATTCCTGGAAGCCGAAGAAAAAAATGACACAAAAACTTTCTGGCAGTCAAACACTTGTTGACTGCCACAACAAGTGTTTGACTGCCAGAAAGTTTTTCTTTCATTGTTTTCTTCGGTTTCCAGGAATCCTTGGAAGGGTTACGGTCACGGCTTGTTACGGCTCATCGTTCACACAGAAGGGTCTGAATTTCGTGTACTCGAATTCAAAATATATTTCATTTTTTTTCATTTTAAACTTTAATGTACCGTGAAGGATTAGGGACCAGTCGAAGGACAAGTTCGACGACAATTTATTGGGGCCTGTTTGACCTTGCCTTTTGACTACAACTGGCAGTCATGGCAGTCAATAACTGCCTCATGGCAGTCAATGACTGCCTTCTGGTGAGCCCTGTAGTGAATCAATATATTTTTATTAATTGTCAGTAACTGAATTCTAGCTCGAGTAATTTTACCAATTAAAATTGAGAAAAAATGAATGAATTCAAAAGTCAAATTCAAAAGTGGAATTAATGTAAATTGAATTTGCCATGATCCCACACACCACTCTTGAAAAACAATCCACTTTTTTATTTCCAGGAATAAAGTTGCGTAGGGCGATCATTGACTGATGGATGTGGAATGATATTTTTATAAAGGTAAAAAAGTAAAGAGAGAGAGAGAGACTTTAAGGTCCTTGAAACGTACCCGACCAATTATTTTAAAGCTGGAGGGGGCCCCACCCTTACCGCAAGTGGACAGTTTATTTTTATCAACGACGTTCATTGGCTGCCCCGTTCTTGTATCGATGCGCCGCCTGTAGGCAACTTTTTCAACCGAAAAGAGCGGGAGATTTGAAATCAATAATAAGTACTATCAATAATAATGCAAAGAAATGGACTTGACATTCCTAGAACTGCTGACCCACGCAGTTTCTCAGCGCGTAGGGCGAGAGACGGTTGCGACTCTCGACTCGGAAGGGCCGAGTGCGCCAGTACTGTGTCGCGTATATTACGCAATATGATGCATTCCAAGTGAAAACGGTTCAGGCGGTCTCGGCTTATTACGCAGTTGAAAAAAGTCGCGGTCCATTCGTCTGCATGCATGCAACAGTGTTTTTCAAATATCTTTAAAGTGTTTTTGTTGGTGTACGACAATTTGCCAACTAAAAATCAATATTATCGAATCAAAAACCGACGCAAATTTTCGCGGAATAGTGAGTTTTCTGGAGAAAATATCGGACACGTAAAGGTACGTTATAAAGGTCTGGATAGTAATATTTTTTCAACTAAGTGAACTTTAAAATAAGTGATCTTTAAAATAAACGGAAGTTTACTGTATATACTGCAATTACTGCTTGCTTATACACATATTTTTAGTGACGCGTGGGTACCTCGGTGTGTTAACTATTCAAATAAATGGTTTTGTCGACAATTATCTTCACTTCATAATCACTGGCTAGTCAAGTTATCAGGTAGCAACAACGGTAGTTCGCTCGTCTTTAAATTTCTAGATTACTCCTTTCTTATCGGTCATTTAGAAATACGTATGTAGTACTTGATTTACTGTACTTATTTATCGTTATCAATTATTTTCTAATCCAGAAATATATTAGAAAGGAAAAAAATCAATATTTATTTTAACTATTATTTTTTAGTCTATAAGTGAGGGGAAATGAGGGTAGGGGAAGTGAGGAAAAATGAGGGGTAAGAAGTAGGGGAAATGAGGAAAGGGGAAGTGAGGGGTAACGGGGGAGGTATAATAGGAGAATTGACGGTAAAAGAGGGAGGAGTAGGGGAAATTAAGGGAAGAAAAGCAAGGGAAGTGAGGGGAAATCTGGGAGAGGTTTGAACGACATAATTAAAAATTAAGTTTTTTAGTTGAAACTTAAACTATCTGGTTGAAAATTAATATTTTTAGTTGAAATTTCAACTATTTTGTTAGAAATTCGTCTTTTTGGTTGAATATTCAACTACTTGGTTGACAATTCAACTACTTTGTTAAAAATTCTTTTTTTGGTTGAAGATTCAAAATTTTGGTTGAAAATTCATCTATTTGTCTGGAAATTCGATTTGCTTCAATAAAAAATTCATTTTTTTCACTGAAAATTTACCTATTCCATGTTTGATTGGAAATTGATCTTTTATAGTTAACTTTTTTACTTTAAAATTCTACTATTTGTTTGAAAATTCATATTTTATTGAAAATTCGTCTTTTTCAATTAAAAATTTAATTACTTTTTTGACAATCCAACTGTTTTGTTCGAAATTCAACTATTTGTTTGAAAATTCAATAACTTAATATTTAAAAAAATTTTAATCTACTATTCGTATGAAAATTCGTGTATTTTATTAAAAATTCGTCTTTTTGATTTAAAATTTAATTCTTTTGTTAAATATTCAGCAATTTTTTTGAAAAGTCTTCCTTTTTGGTTGAAAATTATGTTGTTTTTTTTGTTGAAAATTGATATTTATGGGTTGTAAATTAAACAATTTGAGACGAAAATTCCACTTTTTGGTTAAAAATTAAACTTTTCGTTAAGGATTCATCTCTTTGGTTAAAAACTCAAACTATTTTGTTGAAAATTCATGTTTTTCTGAAAATTAATTTGTAAACTTAAAATTCAACTATTTGTTTGCGAATTCATGTATTTTATTTAATATTCGTCTTTTTGGTTGAAAATTAAATTATTTTGTTGAAATTTCAACTATTTTTTTTAAATTATCCTTTTCGGTTGAAAACTCCATAATTTTGTCAACAAAAAAATATCCTTTTTAGTTTAAAATTCTACTTTTTTGTTGAAAAATGTTCTTTCTGGGTTGTAAATTAAACCATTTGGGTAGAATTTTAACTACTTCGTTGAACATTTTATTATTTGGTTGAAAATTTCATTATTTTATTGTAACTTTAACAATTTTCTTAAAAAGTCATCCTTTCTGGTTAAAAATTCAACTATTGTGTTGATAGTTTGTATTTTTAATTTGAAAATTTGTGTAGAAATTTCATCTTTTTTTGTGCAAAAATGCAACTTTTTGGTTAAAAATTAACTTTTTTTGATGTTTCGTAGAAAATTCATCTTTTTGGATTGAAAATTCAACAACTTGGTAGAAATTAAATTTTTTTTTAATTAAAAATGCAACTGTTTAGTTAAAAAATTATTCTATTATGGTTGGGGATTTTTTTCTTTTTAACTTAAAATTAAATTTTTTTTTGATTGAAATATCAACTTTTACATTTTTCGTTGAGAATTTATCTTTTTCTAGTAAAAAATTCAACAAAAGTCGAACCTGGATTTAGCGCCGATTTTGGGGCTGACCTTGACGTTAAATCCAGAGACTCAGAAATATTTTGTCTCTCTCCTGTTTCTCTCTCTGTTTTGTCATGCCTGAGTGCACACCGCACATCTCCCCGCAAACGCCTCTCATGTAACCTCACGGCGCGGCGTCAATTCTCGGAAGGGCAAAATCCAGGGGAGCTAAATCCAGGTTTCACTGTATTTCGTTGAAATTTGAACTAGTTTGTTGAAACTTGATCTTTTTCGTTGAAGATTCATCATTTAGTTAAAAATTCAACTATTTCTTTGAGAATGTATTCCCCTATTTTCGTCGAAAATTACCCTATTTCCCCTGTTTTTAGAGCATTTTCGCTTCTTCTTGTAAGTTTTGGGGGGAGGGTCGAGATAAAAAAGGTATGTAGTGTGAAATTAAAAACATTTTAGATCCTCTTTCAGGAACAGAAAGACCACACCTCTTTTGCTGGTATAATAAAAAATTAATTGTCGTTTTTTCAACCTGCTTTTGAGTGAACAACAAGTCAACAGAGTTCTGTAATCATTATCATCGCTCACGTGTGACTCACATTTCACAGCCTCGAGTAAATGAGGTTTTCAAGTATCACATGTCCAGTGCTCCACTCCTCACACAATTTACACATATGTACAATTGTAAATGTGACTCATTGCCTCTCAGGAATTAAATCATTCGATGGGATCATCTTTTTCTTTTTTTTCTTTTTTTTTCTTTTTTTTTCTTTTTCTGACTCAAAGGAATTCGGGTAGGCGGACCTCTCCGGAAGTTCAATTCAAATTCTCTTGACACAAATAGATTTTTAATTAAACTAGAACATTGTTAATTAATTACCCTTTCTTTAGAAAAAAAACTTGGTTTACTTTCCAACATTTTGTTATGAATTTTAGAGAAAAATTTATTACAGAAAAAAATAACGGTAAAAATAAAATAAATAATTAATAATAAATTAATAAATAAAAATATGACAAACTTCACTTCACAAATTTGCATTTTAGTTTTCCATATTTTTCAAGATGAGTATTTGATTCAATTTTCAAGATTTTCGCTAATTGTGAATAGCGACTGAAAAAGCTTCTTTGGCTCAAAATTCTAATAAAAATATCTAATTTGTTCAAAATTAATCTTTTTGGTTGATGATTCATTTTAATTGAAAAATCTTTTTCTTTTTTTTCAAAATTTAATTATTTCGTTAACATTTTAATTATTTGTTTAACTGAAAATTTAACTATTCCATGTTTAGTTGAGTATTTATATTCTTTAATTGAAAATTTAACGATTTGGTTGAAAATTTCTGTATTTTGTTGAAAATTCATGTATTTTGTAAGAAAAATATTCTTTTTTTTCTAGAAAATTAATATTTTAGTTTAAAAATTAATTCCTTTGGCTTGAAAATTAGTTTTTCTTTCTCGAAAATTAATTCTTCAACTGAAAATTTAAGTATTTCATGCTTGGGATGTTAAACATCAATCTTTTTAGTTAAAAATTTAACTATTTGTTTGAAAAATGCTGTATGTACCTTTTTGTTAAAAAGTCAACGATTGGGTGGAAAATTCCATTAAAAATTAAAATATTTGAAAATTCATATATTTTGTTAAAAATTATTATTTTTTGGTAAAAAGAATCTGTTTGTTTAAAAACTCGTCATTTGCTAAAAATTGGTTTTTTTAATTGAAAATTAATTTTTTTAATTAATTGAAAATTTATTTTATTTGCTCAAAAACTTATTTCTTTAACTGAAAATTAAACTATTCTATTTTTTTATTAAAAGTTCATCTTTTTTAGTTTAAAATTCGTCTAGCTTCTTGAAAAATTGTCTTTTTTAGTAGAAAATTAACCTTTTTGGTTGAAAATTGCATTAAAAATTAAAATATTTGGTGGAAAATTCATATATTTTGTTAAAAATTATTCTTTTTTGGTAAAAAGTTAATTTTTTTGTTTAAAAACTCATGTCATTTTCTAAAAATTGGTTTTTTTACTTGAAAATTAATTTTTTAAATTAATTGAAAATTTATTTTATTTGCTCAAAAACTTATTTCTGTAACTGAAAATTGAACTATTCTTTTTTTTTTATTAAAAATTCATCTTTTTTAGTTTAAAATTCGTCTAGTTTCTTGAAAAATTGTATTTTTTAGTAGAAAATTAATCTTTTCGGTTGAAAATTGCATTAAAAATTAAAATATTTGGTTGAAAATTCATATCTTTTGTTGAAAATTATTCTTTTTTGGTAGAAAATTTTCTTCGAAATTTGTTTTTGTTAGACATTTAATCTTTTTGGTTTAAAACTGAACTATTCTACTTTTTATTGAAAATGTATTTTTTTTAGTTGAAAATTCATCTATTTTGTTGAAAATTTAACAATTTGGTTAAAAATGTATTTTTTTATTGAAGATGCATCATTGTATTTCGAAGTTCATTTCTTTAATTAAAGATTTAAACAATTGGCTGAAAATTCATTTTTCCTTTTCTTTTTATTAAAAATTTTTTTTTTTTTTGCTAAAATTTAGCTGTTTGATTTTTGCTAGAAAACTGATCTTTTTCAGTTGAAAAATTCATTTATTTTGTTAAAAACTTTTCTTTTTTAATCGAAAATTCAATTATTTTGGTAGAAAATGCGTTGCAAATTCAACTTTTTTTGTCTTAAAAATTCGTCTTCATTAGTTTGATGATATTTGTTTTCACTATTGAACGAAAAATCTTTCTTGGTTGAAAATTCAACTTTTCTGTTGAAAATTCGTGTATTCTGTAAAAAATATTCTTTTTTGCCAGAAAATTAATCTTTTTAGTTAAACATTAATTCCTTTTTGTGAAAATTAGTTTTTCTTTATGAAAAATTAATTTTTTAACTGAAAATTGAACTATTTCATGCTTGGTTGGTTAAACATCAATCTTTTTAGTTAAAAATTTGAATATTTGATTGAAAAATTCTGTATGTACCTTTTTGTTAAAAAATGAACTATTGGGTTGACAATTCCATTAAAAACTTAAATATTTGGTTTGAAATTTATGTATTTTGTTAAAAATTATTCTTTGTTGGTAAAAAGTTAATTTTTTCTTTAAAAACTCATTTTATTTGCTAAAAATTATTTTTTTTTTTAATTGAAAATTAATTTTTTAAATTAAATATTTAACCAAATTCTTTGTGAGAATTTTTTTATTTAAACTTTTTGGATGAAAATTCATCTATTTTGTTGAAAATTTATCTTTCTTGGTAGAAAATTAACCTTTATGTTTGAAAATTCAACTATCAGATTGACAATTGAACTAATAAGTTAAAAATTCCATTAAACATTAAAATACTTGGTAAAAAAATTCATGTGTTTTGTTAAAAATTATTATTTTTTGTTAGAAAATTAGTTTTTCTCATTGAAAATTAATTTTTGTTTGATTGGTAATTTAACTATTTCGTTGAAAATTTATTTTATTTGCTTAAAAACTCATCTCTGACTGAAAATTAAACTATTTTATTTTTTATTAAAAATTAATATATTTAAGTTTAGAATTCGTCTAGTTT
>JAABKJ010007933.1:0-11574 GCA_011634705.1 Andricus grossulariae | reverse complement strand
ACTCTGTTTGGTTACCACCAAACGGGGTAATTTCGGGCATGTGGGGTAAATTCGGACATTCCTTAATTGATAGTTTAAATTACTTACGGGGTTTTTAACCAGCATCTAGAACCAGTTAAGGCTTTATTAAGGCTTTAACTGGTTCTAGATTCTGGTGAAACCCCAAGAATTAACCTAGTTAAAACCAGAATCCAGAACCAGTTAAGGCTTTATTAAGGCTTTAACTGGTTCTAGATTCTGGTGAAAACCCAAGAATTAACCTAGTTAAAACCAGAATCTAGAACCAGTTAAGGCTTTAACTGGTTAAAGATTCTGTTGAAAACCCAAGAATTAACCCAGTTAAAGCCAGAATCTAGAACCAGTTAAGGCTTTATTAAGGCTTTAACTGGTTTTAGATTCTGGTGAAAACCCAAGAATTAACCTAGTTAAAACGAGAATCCAGAACCAATTAGGGCTTTATTAAGGCTTTAACTGGTTCTAGATTCTGGTGAAGACCCAAGAATTAACCTAGTTAAAAACCAGAATCTATAACCAGTTAAGGCTTTAACTGGTTATAGACTCTGGTGAAAACCCAAGAATTAACCCAGTTAAAGCCAGAATCTAGAACCATTTAAGGCTTTATTAAGGCTTTAACTGGTTCTAGATTCTGGTGAAAACCAAAGAATTAACCTAGTTGAAACCAGAATCCGGAACCAGTTAAGGCTTTAGTAAGGTTTAACTTTTTCTAGATTCGGGTTAAAACCCCCTTAAGTAATTTAAACTATCAATTTAGGAATTTCCGAATTTACCCCAAATGTCCGAAACTACCCCGTTTGACGGTACCCTTAATTGAAAAAAATATATATATTTTGGGCAGTTTGGTCATTTTTGTTGTTGTTGAAAATCACATTTTAACTTTTTGACAGTCAACAAACAATAGGGAAACTCAATTTTGAAAGATGTGAAATTCGAAAAATAAAATATTGTGTGTACCTCACGCTACAATTAACCGAAATGGATTGGTGTTTCACCGTAGTAAAATCGATACTCAGTTATAACAACCACGGCACGTTTTATCGAATCGAATCACTATCGGTGTCATGATGCCTCCAATATCTCCGATTGAGGATCGGGTCTGGCTTGCGGAAATTGGGAAAATGCAACGGTTTTCTAGATCTCTTGCGTCCCATAGGGAGCTTCGGAAAACTGCTCGATGAAGTAGGGTACCACTTTTCGTTTCTGTGTTTGAAGTTCTATTTTCGAACGAAAATTACTCGTGAGATGTGCATAACTTTGTCCAAAGCATTGGGAAATTCTCTAGCCATTTTCAGTCCTTGCAGACTCTCAACTTTACACACACACACATTTGGATAAAAATTAATTAATTAAACGTGAATTATACTAAAATGGTTACCGCGGACATTAGCTGGATGGCAATTCTCGACTCGTGGAGATCTCAAAAATGTTAAGCACCGATGGGATCGGTTAGCGCTCGGGTGGGTGACCGTTCGTGATTCTCGCTTAGTCGTATTTTCACTACGTTTAAGTTCTGTCAGGTCTATCGAATGTCTACATCCATACTCGTCTGCCGGTACCTGTGTCCAGGAATTTTAGTTTTCTGCAGTTTTCCACTTCTCTGACTAAATTTTTCAGTTGAATGCGAGCGCTTCCAATCAATATCCGGCTGCAGAGGTTAGGGGATATCATCTTCTCAAATCTCTTAAAGTCCTTCAAAAACACGTGCAATTGTGGAAACCCCTTAGATCTCTTAAAATGCGTTAAAATTCCTTAAGATCCTTTGAAATCTTTACAAATCATTTGAAATCCCCCGAAATCTCTCAAAATACCTTCAAATCTTCGAAATCTTAGTAAAATCTTTAGATTTCTTGGAATCGTCAGAAATCCCTTGAAATCTTTGCAAGTATCTTGAAATCCCCTTAAATCTCTTAAAATACCAAAATCCCCTGATATCCTTCAAAACTTGTGAAAATGCTTTGTCATTACATGGCATCCTTAAAAATTCTGTGAAATCCAGTGACTTGTTTTAAAACATTTCGAAATCTCCTAAAGTCCTTTAAAGTCTTTTGAAATTCCTTAAAATTCATGTAAATCGTTCTCAACTTTTTAAAATGCCTCAAAATCCGTCGAGGTCCTCCGTTATATCCTAAAATCCTTTGAAATCAAGAAAAATTCCTGGAACTCTGATCAAATCTTTTCATAATTTCTTCAGATCTCACGAAATCCCTGAAAAGCTGTTGAAATAATTTTAAATCATTGGAAATCTTTCAAATATCTTGAAATCCCTTGAAATCTCGATTGCCCTAATTATAAGGGGGGCGGGGTCTTTATTTTTTTAAAACATCCTCACGTAATTAATGGACGTTTCCTAAACTTAATTTCATATCAGGGATAATTGAGGAAATTTATATGGGTAAACAGAAAAAGTTTGACAATATCATGTTTCTGTAATTGGTTAAAGGAACCAATATTGTCGCGGAAATATTTCCTAGACATTTTCTTATTTCCTCTTTCTTATGAATAAAAACTCCTACAATTTTTAAACTTGTTTGCTCAAATACTTGTTTTTTTTTCAAATAAAAATAGCGATGAAAATACAATTTTTCAAAAACACTATTTCTAGAGGTGCATTCCCGAATGGTTTGAGTGCTATAGGCCTATTCTTCAAGGGGGTTCTGGTTTTATTTATTTGAAAAAGGTAAATATTGTTAGTGCTGTAATTCTCAAGCTCAGCAAAGTCCTGAAATTTCTAACATTTTAAATTCAAATCATCTTTTGAGAAATATTGAAACAAAAATAAATATCTTTCGATAAATTGGGATCAAATATTTATATCTCAGTTAACGAAATTCTCAACCCTGCAGATTGGAACAGATCTTGAACTTCGTGTCTCTATTTTAAGAAATTCATATAATATCGATGTAAAATCTACTTTCTCATGAAATATTTCATGCACCAAAATCAGAAAATAAAAAATTCATTAATCAAAATTGGATTTCAAAACTACCTTCTTTCTGGCTAATTAAAGAAACAAATTTAACAAAAGAAAAAAAAGAGGAAGCAAAAGAAAAACATGAAGTTTAATTTTTATATAACTTAAGTACATTCCCATGTCAAATCGTCTGAAGATTTTTGACTATTGTTGATAATTTTTCTAAAAATTGTAATATCGGTTCTCTTAGGTGTTTAAAGAAAAATCCTAAAATAATTTTCGAAAAACTCAAAAACTTAGGGGATATTCAACGTTGCAAATTTTGGTATTTTTTGAACTTTCATAACTTTGGTGATTTTAATGTTATGAAGGTGTATTTTTTTAAATTATTCGTAATAAGGTGCAGTTTTGAAGAAATATTGTTTGAAAACAAAATGTCAACAACTTCTGGGATTTTTCATACGATTATAATATTTGTCTATTGTTCGTCTATTATTTACATTTGTTTTCACTTCGTATGTATCATTTCAGCGTACGTTTTCAATTAGTTCTAGTAAACTAAGGAAGATCCCATTTTGACATTTACAGGGTTTGTAGAGGGAGTTCATTGTCATCTATCAATAGAAATAAATAAAATAAAAATGGATTTTTCAAAAATTTAGTTTAAAAATTTGTTTTTGAAAAATTCAAAAAGTTTTTGAAATTTCTTTTTCCGAAAAATATTTCTTCGAAACTGCGTCTTATCAAGAATAATTTTTAAAAAATACACCTTGATATTATTTAAATCGCCAAAGTTATGAAAGTCAAAATAAGGACCATAATTTGCAATTTTGAATATCTTCTAAGTTTTTTAAATTTTTTAACAATTATTTTAGAGTTTTTGTTTTAACACCTAAGAGAACAAATACTAGAATTTTCGACAAAATTACTAAGTATAGCTGAAATTCTTCAGGTGATTTGACATGAGACTGCTCTTAATGCTGTCTCAATCCATAATCGACAGTTGTTGCCTAAATAAAAATGTTAATGTTACGATAGAGCTACGGAAAAAGTCCTATTAATCCAATATTTTATTCAAATAAATACTAAATACACTTTTTTTAAATACTTCGCCTATTTAGAAAAACGTTTTATTCTTCCTAATCATTGAAGTAACATTTAAGTAATAAAAAACGTCATATAAAAAAGTAACCAAATTTGGGAATTAAAATTGTTGATGTAACGAACATAATATATTAAGAAAAATGCGACTTTCTGTTAATTTTATGAGGGACCCTATTGCAGATATTAAACTCGGAATAGATTTTGTTCCTAAAAATATTATGAAGTTTTTTAGCGTTTGTAGTTTAGAGTACCTATATTATTATGGTCAATCGTTTATTTAAAATGTTATTATAATTCACTATTTATAATAAAAAATATCTGATGAACCTTCAACTGCTACACCCTCGGTAATTTGCTACCTTTACTCTATTATACGTTTGTCTTTGTAAGAATAATATTTTTATTTATAAGGTTTTTAGGCCTATTTTTGCCGCAATACCCTATGTATAATATCTTTCAAAAGAAAGCTCAAGATCTAATTGTTAAATACATGTATTTTTGGAATGTCAATATTACAGAATCACATTTTTCTTGATTCCGATTATAGTTTCAAAGTTATGATCACTTTTTAATAAAAACATGCACTTCTTACCTGTGAAATACTTGATTTTTATGTTATACTCACGTAAAAATGTCCTTTAAAGTGATCAATATTTTTTGGATAATTTTGTCATCTGGTAACTAAAAATTTATTTTCTTCATGTGAAATTAGTTTTAGGAAGGAAAATAATCGATATTCCCATAATTTTTTTGTTTAGAAATAATTTTAAACAACCTTTAACTTACTTTGTTCTAATAATTATATTTTTAGTATTAACAAAAATAGATCTCCAATTACCTAAATGAAGGTTCGAAATGCAGATCTAATTGTTATTTCGACATTAAAAATACTTTTAATGACTTAAATACTTATCATTAGATTTTTGAAAATTGAAAAATATGAACCTACTTCTTTATCTTGCTTATTATTATTTTTATCCTTATTGTGAATCATACGAATAGAAAAAAAAGGTTTTATCTTGTTCTGCAAAAATTTGAAACAAATAATTTTTAATTGAGTAATTCCAGCTTTTTGATTTTCACCCATATATGGAACTGAAACTGATGAAGAAGATATCTCTTCTTTTACTTCCCGCCCAAAGCCTCGAAAGCCTCAGAATTAAAGTTTACATTTAATTAATTATTGATCTCATCAAATACTTTCGACTTTTATATGATTGAAATTCGTTTGCTCATATTTATATTTTGTTCAATAATGATTGTATCGTCCGTATCAGAAATCCAAATTCGAAATTTTAAAACAAAATTGAGATTACATTCGTTGGGTCAAAAGAGCATAGTGTTTGATGTGATTTTGCTATCTGAACTTTTTTTTGGACAATAAATATCGATTATCGAAAATAAGCTTTCAGCGTGGAGAACCCTTGTATCGAGTGTCACGAGTCGAAGCTATGCATTATCTCCAGTAAGGAGAGGGATGATCTATCTTGTTACGTGACCGCAGGGTCGATAATAATTGTTGGTGAAAGAGCGGAACTTGGACAAGAAATATGATATCAAAGCAGGTCAAAAAATTATGATCTTATCAAATTTATCAATTTTAGATGAACATGATACATGGCCTTTTCTATTTTTTTTTTAAATAACAATATTGTGTAAAAATACAAAAAAAAGCATGAAAAACATACAGGATGTCTAGGGATCAGGCAACTTTAAATTCCTGGATTTCACCCGGATATTTCTTGACCATATCCCCCCCCCCCGTGACCAATTCCAAGATATCATTTTGTAATTTGTCCCAAACCAATGTATAGAAATTGGAATTTTACCATAATATGAATATTCAAAATTGATGGCATAACAGTCACGCACTTTCCGCCAAAAGACGGTCCCATTTCTTTTTCATTGAGGGTGGCTTGAAGGCTCAAACCAGAACTAAAATTTCTTTATATTGTGTAAAATATATATATACATTTAGGTATAATATTTCTGCAGTAATCCTTGAACTTTTCTTATGAGAAATTATGTGAAAAATTGTGAAAGGAGCAAAATATTCTATGGGGTAGTTTTTATATGTTTAAGGGTAGTTTTATACCATTGGCTCACATTTCAATTTTTAACAATTCAAGACCGAGAATATCTAAGATGTATAAAAAAAGCACATTATAAATTTTCAACCCCTTATCTTATAGAGAGTGGTTTTTCACTTCTAAGGGTTAGTATTCTGCATAAATTTAGGGTAACATTATTTTATGTGATGCTTACCATCATTTTATTGTCATAATCATTGTTTTTACGTAACTAATTTGTCATTTTTACATGCCAAAAATAATTAACACTTTTTAGCGTTTAGAGGCCTTGGAAGGTCCTTATAAGTTGTACTAATTATTTATATCACTTTTATATTACAAAGAAACAAAACTTACAAAGAATGTTTGGCTACTCGTCCAAATTTCGGGATGAAGAGTCACTTCGTCAAATTGAAAAAAAAAACATTTTTTAAAATTTTCTTTCAGAGAATTCTGATCGTTTCCAACCTATATAAGAAATTTTGTTAATTATAATGGTATCATGTGCCATACTTGAAACAATCAGATTTTCCTCTCTTTGATTCTCGACTAAACAATAAGAAGAATCTAAAGTAGAAAAAGTACATTTTGCGATAGAAGAAAAAATTCCCGATCCTAAATAAAACTCCCGAGTTTTTCCTGATTCAATAAAATTCCCGAGCTTTCCCGATTTACCAGTCCGCTCGACACCATATGAATTAGTTAATTTAGGTTGGGTCGGAAAATATGAAAATGATTAGATTCATTGGTAACAGCACTGCAAAGTTTCTTTGTGGCATTACGCATACATTTTTCTTAAATTCAACATTGCTCAAGAAGATAAAAAAATTTTAGTTTTTTATGTATGGGAAAAAATGTGTTGAATCCTTTTTTAGGCAAGTTTATGGAAGTAAATAACCTTAAATGAGAACGAAGTAAGTGACACATTTTTTTGTCGAAATATAATATTTAAAAAAAGGGTGATAATGCAATTTTGTTAATTTGTACTTGAAGCTGAAAAGACATTTTTTTTCTTTTTTTTTCTTTTTGATACTCTTTTTAATAATTGAAGGAAACACGTACACATTTTTAAGTTTCAAACGAAAATTTTATTCTACTTTTCACAGATCCTGAAAAGTGAGCCATTTTTAAATAAGATCCGTAAAAATCCGTTTACACAGTATCCGTAAAAAATATACCAAATTTTTTATTTAAAACTCGAAAATATGTACGTGCTTCTTTATTTCATTAAAAAGAGCATACAAAATAATAAAAACATTTATTTTGGCCACTTTAGGTAAAAAATAAAAAAGTGCATATTTCGTCATTTTTTGAAATATTATATTTCGTTCAGAAAAAATGTTTTCTTACTTTTTTGTCTTCTAAGTTTATTCACTTTCATAAACTTCAAGCCAAAAAAATTGAAAAATAAATTTTCCCAGACAACCAAAATTTTAAAAATTGAACATTTTTAATTTTGAATCGACTTGCCCAGTAGTGAGAAATTTTATGAAATTTATTTTCTTTTTAATTTATTCGTAATGCTATAATGAAACTTCTAGTGCTATTACGAATGAATCTAATCATTTCGAGTTTTTTTGACCCACCTCATTAGTTATGCTTGATACACTTTATCAAGCATAACTAATGAGGTGGGTTAAAAAAACTCGAAATATAGTTTCTGTCGTTTGATAAAATTTTATTTTTTTATTGAAAATTAAAAATTTATTATGAATAAAATTAGAAAATACCGCTGCGAAGTACCATGGATGTGATTATTTGTACTTATGTCATGAGTACTTTTTTTCCAGATGGGTATCAAATAAATTTCCTTCCGCATAGAGGGAATGTTTTCTCTAAAAAAAAAAAATTGAGACTTTCAATATTTTTTAAACTCATGTTTCTGTCTTTCCGTAAAATCTTATTTTCAGAAAATCCGAGAGCACGTCAAAATATCACTCGATGTTTTCTGCCACAATAACAAATTTTTAACTTGCAGTAGTGTTCTATTCCAAATATGAAAAAAAAATTGTCTTCATACAAACAATGTAACTATATTTTTTTAACTTTCCAAGTCGCTATTCATTGATTAAGAATGGCAATCAAAAGTTCGTCAATCGGTCAATCCACGCATCTCGAAGATGTGAACAATTACATCAAATACAGTACTGTTATATTCTCAATATCAAAGAAATCCTTTTATAAACAAGGTAAATAATTTTGTTACAAATTTTAAAACGATATTGGTAGGTTATGGTAGGTGATGAAGGGTTCTTCAATTGGGCAATCGATGCGTCTCGAAGACGTAAACAAATATACTATATAAACTGTTGTATTCCTAATATTAAAAAAATTTTCTTCATATCAGCAAGATGAACAATATATTTTTTAAATTTATAAATCGGTATTGCTAGCTCATAAGAGGTCACTGAAGGTTTGTCACTAGGTCATTTGACGTGTCTTGAAGACGAGAATAGAAATGTCAGATAAAGTACTCTAGTGTTTGGTAATATTAACAAAGTTTTTCTCATATAAACAGAACCCACACATTTTTTTGAAACTTCATAAATCGCTACTGGTGGGTCATAAAATGTTCAAAACTCGGTCAATCGATGCGACTTGAAGACGCGAACAAATATACTAGACATTGCATTGTTGTATTTTCAATATAAAAAAATTTCTTATATAAACAAGGTGAAATTTAATTTCTGAAATCTTTGAACTAAAAAAAACGCTTCTACATGGCCGATTTAGCTTAAAATCCTATCAAACCTGGATATAAATCAGATCTACAATTTGTCTGAATTGTATGGTCATAACACACACACACATACAGGGGGACGCTTAAAAAATTGTATTTTTGAGCTCTTGGGTTCAGAATATGTCAAAAAATCAGATTCGAATATTTAATTGTTACAAACCTCCCTTTATGAGGAAGCAACAACTTGTGATAAATATCAAGCTTTCTGGCGCTATGTCAAAGTTTAATTACTACATTCTAGTGCCCAGTAATTAATTCAAAAATCATCAAGTGCTAATACGACAGCTCATGTCCTTTAATTAATTTCACATTAACTGTTAAATTTGACACGAAAATAAAACAATCAAAATAAAGCAGAACCTCATCACAGTGATTTCTGCAACTGTCGCCAGTTTGTCAGATTTGAATTAAAACTGATGTAGTGTAAATACTGGTGTAAATGAAACAGTGACAAATGGTTGGATTAGTTAAATTGGAATAGTGAAGTAATAACGTGTATTGCCGTAAATGCAGCTGAGTATAGGATGCAATCGTGAGTGGTCGTTTTACCGCCAGTTACTTCGCCGCGTAACACGAAGGTATTATATCACGTTTTAATTATCACTAGATAGAATTCAAAGCATATATTGCGCGCCTCCTAGAATTTAAACTTTACTCTAAATAAATCTTTAACTAATTTACTTTAACCCCTGCATACCTTGCTTCTTTTAAATGTAGAGAAAGCAGCATAAAAATCCCGATAAGAAGTGTTAAATGCTAAGTTAAATGTTAAGTGCTAAATATATTAGTATTTGTGCATTTTATTTTCTTTTTAGAGGTTTAAAACCTGTTTAAATAATTATAGATATGATTAAAAATGCACAAATTTGTACTTTTATTCTTTTGTTTATATCTTATAATTACTATTAATTATGTCGTTTATATATTTTTGTTCTTGCATTATTGATTAATCACTTCTGTTTGATTGTATGCCACTATTTGAAGGGATCACAGCATAACCATGCGAGTGCCATTTTTCCTTTAAAAACGTTTTATTGGCTCGAAAATTCTCGAAAATTCTACCGGACGTTGCGCTAAAAAAATATATCAAAATTCGAACCGGAAGTGGGTTTTTACCTCGATAAAGCTTATCGGATAAACTGTGATCAGTCATACGAACATTTAAATCTTTAAATTCAATCACATTCTGTTGTACTAAATAGTTAAAAAATACAAATAAACTGATTATTTTCCATAGAAATAACATTCTAGTATTGTAAAATCAATTTTTTGAAAGAAACGATTTTTTCAATTTGACTTTTCATTTTGTAGTCTTCTATTTCTATCGTAATGCTTCTATACCGTTTCGGCAATATGTTTTATGTTAATTGTGATCTAATTTTTTTTTAAATCCATGGATTTACACGGTTTGGACAGCAGTCGATTTTGGACGATCTGTATCTCGAAAAATATTAACTTTTTCAAAATTTAATTCATAGAGATCTCTAGATCTCCATCGAACCTTGAATATAGAGAATTAGAGAATGTGAGTTTTAATATATTAAAATAGCAGTAAGTGCTTTAGGGTGATCCAAAAAGGCATTGGAAATTTTTTTTTATCTGAATTTTCATGCATATTGCCCCAAAATTTGTTCGAATATACAAAAAAATAAATGCGGTTCAGACAAAAAAAATGTAGAGGTTGTGTAAGTCCTATATGAAGCTTATTATGCATTTCCCATATGAAAAAAATACGTTTTTGTAAATTTTAGTTAGAATTATCAATACTAAGTGAATCGAGTTGAAGCTTAAGACTTCTCTTCACAATTAGCTATTGAATATAAATGAATAGTTACGGGTTTTCCGAATTTTTTAACTCATTTTTAACTTTTCAGTTAAAGCGAGGCAATGCTCAATTAAATTCAGCACAAATAATCATTAAAACAATTTATTATTATTCATAATAATATTCTCTTATAATAAAGCTAGACAGTTGCAGTTTTTTCAATATTTTCCACATTTCAGTTTGGGTGAGGTAATATAAATTCAAGTTAACAAACATGATAGTTTAAACAATCTATCATTATTGGTAATAATATTCTGTTTGGATAATGTTAGAAAGTTGCAGTTGTTTTTGAAGTCGTAGAATTTTTGTCTAGTTTTTACTTCGAGCGAAGTAAAAATAAATGAAATTAGAAAACATGATTGTTTAAAGAAATTATTATTGTTCATAACTATTTTCTCCTATAGTAATGCTAGATAGTTGCAGTTTTTTCTGAAATTTTCCACCTTTTGTGAACTTTTCACTTAGTGAGGTGATAATTAATGCAATTTAACAAACAGAATGGTTTAAACAGATTATTATTGGTTATAAGAATACATATTCAATAACAATTGTTTTTATTTATGAACGAATATTAAATAAACACTAGAGATAATCATTTTTTAAACAATCTCTTTCTATTTTATGAATATATTTTTCTGAAATAAAACAGATATTTGAAATATTTTTCGAATTTTCCATATAGAATATATATGAAGTGTCAATTTTCATTTAAGTGGTGACCAAGGGCATTTTTTTCTTAATTCAATATTAATATTTCATATTTTTCCTAACTAAAAAGTAAAAAAAAAAAGCTGGTAATTTCAGAAAAGCTGGCAACTTTTTAGCATCACTCTAAGAGAAGATAGTTATTAACCATTATTAGTTGCTCGAAGAATTAGATTTGTTAACTTGCATTAATGATTACCAC
>JAABKJ010007932.1:0-11575 GCA_011634705.1 Andricus grossulariae | reverse complement strand
CCTTAAACCTTTCAAATATTTTGAAATCCCTTGAAATTTTTTTAATCTATTAAGAATATTTGAAAGCCTTTGAAATACTTTCAAATCCTTTACTTTTTGTAAACAAATTCTTTTTAAATCTTTTAAAATATTATAAAATCCCTTGAAATGCCGTGAGATTACATGAAATCTGATAATATTCCTTGAAATCTTTTGAAATATATGAAGTCCTCTGAGATCCTTTCAAATCTCTTAAAATTATTGAAATCCTCGAAAATCTTATAAAATACCTTAAAAATCCTTTGAAAAATTGTTGAATGTTGCAAATCCTCTGAAAGCCCTCGGAATCATTTTGAATATCCTAAACTATTAAAAAACCTTTTATATCCTTTGAAATCTTTCGAAATTCAAAGGAATTCTTTTAAGCTACATATTAATTAAAATATTTCAAATTATCTTTATATCTTTGAAATGCTACAAAATCCCTTAAGTATTTGTAAAAATTTGTTTGCAATCTATAGAAATATTATAAGACTTTGAGAATTTTTTATATATATATAATAATCATTTCATAAAAATCCTTAAAAATTTTCCAAATCCTCTGCATTCTTTGAGATCATTAAGAATACCCTGCATCATTTTAAATCCTATTAAATCTTTCAAAATCTTATGAACTTTAGGACATTTTTTGCCATACTGTAAATTAAACCTTAACTTCTGAAAAGCCTTTGAAATCTTCAAAATAATATTAAATCCCTTAATTAATTTTTGTGCAATCCATTTGACTGGCGTAAAATCTTTAGTCTTGTAAAATTCCTTAAAAAGTTTAAAAGTTATGAACATTTCTCAAAATATTTAAAATTCTGGAAAATACATAAAATCCTTCACAATCTTTTAAGTTTCTTGAAATCTGCTAAAATCCTCTTAAAACCCTGGAAATTTTTCAAATCTTTGGAATTCTGCTAAAAAAAATCAGGTAGAACGAGTTTTGAGGGCCGGTCCGAAAAACTTTTTTATCGGGTCGGTTGTTGAATTCCAGTCCGCTCCTGAAAGCCAATTTTTGCGGAAAAAAATTAAGATGTCCATTTGTTGAACCTATATATATTTAATGAAAAGAAGCTTAGCGTTTTTCATTTAGGAACAAAGAACCCTAAGTTTGAAAAAAAGCATAATGAAATTGTTTGATGAATTGATGAATTGAAGATTATCATACTTAATTGAATGCTTTAATTTTGCATTTAAGTATAAAATGTTTGAATAACAAAAATGTTCATGTTCGAAAGTTCTAATTTGTCAATTTGTATGACTTGGAAAAATGGTTGGTAACCAGGAAATGGCAAGAAACTTGGTATTGTCTTGAGAAGCCACCCTGTAACATTCATATTAATAATTTGACTTCTTGAAAGAAATTAATCACGAATCATGATCGCTACTACAAAATAATATTTAATGTTCAAAATGATATATGTAGCAATTGGTCAATTTAATTAGTCATAGCTCTCAATGTGTAAAAAATGCTAACACTTTCTCACAGCAGAAAATAGGCTAACTGAAGGATTGTATGTCTAAGCGGTATTTGATACAATAATTTTCTTCCATAGAAAATCTCCCGGCGCAATAAATAAGCCAATTTTTCCATTTTCGACACATTCTGCACAAGACTTCTTTGCCTGTAATGATCATGCACCCAGAAAATCAATGAAAGATTCCCTCTCGAAGAATTTATGATCTCTGGGCTGCGTTCACTTTCACACGTTCTTACCAAAGGCAAAGCTTTTCTCTATATTCTATATAAACTATAATGTTACATCGAAGAAGAGCGCCTTGTGTCTAAAAGAGCGAGAAACATCCGGCAAAATTTATAGCTAATTACGATTCACGAGTATTCACATAGGGTCGGCATACGGAGGTGCAAACAAATCTTAGCTGCTGTAGATAGGAAATCGCTTCTAGAATCTATGAAATGAGTACATATTGCGTGCCATGCAAGTTGCGACACATCCTCAGCCTACAACCGAATACAAATTGTTTAATTCATGCGACTCGACAGATAATTTAAATCAGCAAGATATGAGGCGAAAAAATCGTCATAAAAGCAAAGATACTTCAGCGTCAATTTATTTCCTGTAACAAAAAAATCTTGATGCATAGAGTGAAGTAATTGCATTTATTGAAAATAATAGAGGATAGGGTTAATGCATTAGGTGAGTGAGGAGTTATAATAAATTAAACATTTTTGTTTTAACATGGGAAGACTTTCTCTTCTCAGGGTACTGATTATTATGGACTAATTAAGCAATTGCATATCGCGTAATAAGCAGTTGATGCGACTATAAATATTTAGTTGATAAAAAAATGTGGACAATTTATATAGTCCTTAGTATTACCATCTGGAACTGGAAATGTGACCAACAGTGACTGATTTCTAGTACAAGAAGTGACTTAAATTGACTGGAAGTGACTAATGTGCATTAGTAATGTCATCAATGTTCTTTTGAATCAAAAATAAATCGATGAAAGTCATAAGAATCTCAGGTGAACTTGAACAGATTCAGGATCAAATTATATGCTACTTTTTAGAAAGAGAAAGAGATAAGCATTTAACCAAGACCCTATTTTTATAGCTCTCCACTTGCCAGGACAAGTGACACACTTTTCAAGGAACCCATCAAAATAACCCAAACATCGCAAAACGCAAATGTTACAAGAAATTCTACAGATCCAGGGAAAACCCTAAATATAAGAAATCGTTCAAAAATTAATATCAATTATTCAGAAATATATGGCATCTTTCCCAGAAAACCTTTGGTTATAGGCAACAAGGGTATAACAACTTATTTTTGATAAGCATCTGGGTGAATGTTTCAAATTCAAAAAGTGTATCTACATCCTATATGGCAATCTTATTTTGAGATTAGTACCAGGATAACATTTAAAAAAAATAATATGTATATCCCATCAGCAACCTTATTTTTCAATAAGTACCGGGATGATATTTTTTAAGAAATATTTTAACACATGTCATGTATAAATGTAAAAATTCTTGTTAAAACCTGAAAATACGTGAATGATGAATATTAAGGAAAATAGTTCATAGTGCCCAGATCTAATGTTCATGGGTGATTCTGAATCAATCTATTTAGATTATTACATTTTCCAAGTAGGAAAAGGAAGAATGGAAAAATGTTTATGTATTTCTAACATTGCTAATATTTAATGCATTCTTCTTTTAAAATTTCAAAATGAAAAGATTTCTTTCAATAAATTGAGGTGGAATCATTTAGACTCAATTTGAAGAATTATGAAAATATTCATAAGCAAACCCTGCCCATTGGAACGAATCATGAGTTTAGCGTCTCTCTTTTAAAATTTAAAAATTAAGATCGAAAAGAAATCTATTTTATCATGAATAATTGTATGCAATATGAGTATGAAAAAGATTCACAATTTAAAAAACAGAATTCCAAACTACCTCACTTTTAGGCTCATTAAGAGACAAAAATGAACAAATGAAAAAAAAGGAGAAAAAGTCAACCAGAACCACCAAATTTTTTCACCAAACAACAAATTTTCATCGAATTTATTACAATGGGAGTGAATAGAAGTCAGGGCGATTTCAACAGAATTAAAGTGAAATGAAAAAAGAACATTTAAAAAAAATTACCCTAACGAAAAATCCCATTTAGGAAACTATGTAGGAAAGTGTGCAGGAATCTATATGGAAAAATACATGGGAAACTATATGAGAAAATATACGGAAAACTATATAGGAAACCATATGAGAAACTGAATAGTAATTTAAGACCGGATCCTATATAGTTTTCCATCTCGTTTTCGATATGGTTTCCTGTATAGTTTCCCATATGATCTATATACTTTCCCGTGGCCAATTTTTTCATTTGATGATTGTTTTTAGAATTTCGAAATATTACAATTTTGAAAATATATGTTAAGCGACAAGGCATATTATAAATTATAATTGATAATATACCCTTCTCATTTCTTCGAATAGCCAACTTCTTCCTAACTTCATTTGAAATCGTAATATTTTTAAATTCTGAAAATAATAATTTGATACAAAAATTGGACATGTAAAAGTATATAGGAAACTATATAGAAAACCTATTTCAGAAACTACATGGGGAGCTATATAGGATTCGGGCTCAAATTTCTATATATTTTTTCATGTGGTTTCCTATATAGTTTCTTGTATGGTTTCCCATATATTTTTATATGTAGTTTCCCGTATAGTTTCCTATAATTTGTAATATGCCCTTCCCCGTCACCCAATATTCAACTTTGACATTTAGAACGTAAATATTTTCAAATTCTGAAAACAATCATTGAATAAAAATGAAATGGGGCATGGGAAAGTATATGGGAAACAATATGGGAAACCATATAGGAAACGATATGAATAACCTTGTTTATAAGGAATCTCATGTTGAATATAACTTTTAAGAACCTGGAAACAATGCGTTCTTATGTACTTTTCTTATTTTACTATAAACACAGCCCAAGAAGAAATTCCAATTATGTTTTGTTGAGCTAATTCTTTTTGCTCGAGTAGTCTACTATTATACTTTTGGTAGATAGTTCACCTTTTTTTCTTAAAAATTGTATTATTTGGATAAATGTTTAATTAATTTGACGAAAATCCAACAATTTTGTGAAAAAGTCAATCTCTTTGGTTAAAAATTGGTTCTTTTCAAAATTAGCATTCTTGTTAAAAATTTCTTTCTTCACTGAAATATGTTTCTTAGTTCAAAATTCCACTTTTTAATTGAAAAATCATCTTTTGGGTAGGATTATTGTTTGTTAAAACTCCAACTTTTTGCTTGAAAATTTGATTATTTTCATAAAAATTCAACAATTTTATTAAAAAGTTGTCCTTTTTGGCCATAAATTAAAATTTTCTGTTAAAAATTCGTCTTTCTAAATTTAAAATTGAACTTTTTGTTAAAAAATTAACTAGTGGGTTGAAAATTAACTATTTGGTTAAAAATTAAGTATTGGATAGAAAATTAATTTTGTTGTTAAAAATTCAACAATTATTTTTTGAAATTTTTATCCTACTGCACTGAAAAATATTTTTGATAGAAAATTCAGCTCTTTCGATGAAAATTCGTCTCTTTGGTGGAAACATCAACTATTCATTTTTCATTAATAATTCATCTTTGTTAGTTGAATATACAACTGCTTGGTTACAAGTTGAACTACTATGTTAAGAAAAAACTTTTCTCTGAAGATTCACCTCTTTGTCTGAAAATTTAACTATTTTGTTGAAAATTAAACAATTTAATTGAAATTTATTTTCTTTCGTCACTGAAAAATGTTTCTTTGTTCAAAATTCAACTCTTTAATTGAAAAATCATCTTTTAGGTAACATTTGTTTTTGTTAAAAATGCAACTCTTTGCTTCAAACTTTAATCATTTTCACGAAAATTTAACAATTTTATTTAAAAGTTGTCTTTTTTGTCCATAAATTGAAAATTGTTGTTAAAAATTTGTCTTTCTTGATTGAAAATTCAGTTATTTTGTTAGGAATTATCTTTCTTGTTGAAAATTGAACAATTAATTCAAAAATTGCTTATCTTACTGCACTGAAAAATATTTTTGGTCGAAAATTTAGCTCTTTTGTTGAAAATTCGTCTCTTTGGTGGACATCATCAACTATTACATTTTTCGTTATTAATTCATCTTTGTTCGTTGAATATACAAGTACTTGGTTAAGAGTTCAACTAATATGTTATTAAAAAAAAACTTTTCTTCGAAGATTCACCCATTTGTCTAAAAATTTAAATATTTTGTTGAATATTCGTGTTTTTTGGTTTAAATTAACTTTTTTATCTGATAATTTAACTATTTTAGTTTTTGTAGAAAATTAATAATTTTTATCATCTGTTTTGGTTGAAAATGCTACTGTTTGATCGAAATATTTTTTATTTGAAAATTTAACTGTGTGGTTAAAAACTCATGTTTTTCGTTGAAAATTTTGCTTTTCGGTAGAACATTAATCTTTATGGTTGAAAATTCATCTTTTTAGTTTAAACTTGAACTATTTTGTTAAAATGCATTTATTTGGTGGAAAGTGCAATCTTTTTGCTGGGAGCGTTGGAATACTAAAGTCTTTAAAATTAAATTTCATACAGTACCCAGATTCATTTTATTCAAAATAAAATCCGAAAATTGAAACATTTTAGGCCTGGCTTCAGTTAGTTTCAAATTATATCTTTTGTTTCAATAAGTAACCTGAAAGACGGAACTATTTGAAGTAAGTTTATATAAAAAAAAGTTAAAAATGATAGAAAGTTTAACCGCATCAGCTTTTCTTCAGATGAAATATCTCATCGGTTGAATGTAGAAATTATTCGAATTATTTAAACGTTTTACCAGTCAGAAACTTGATAAAAATTATCAAGTGTTTAGCTGATGCAATGAAGAAATTTTTTTTAAACAATCTAACTAATTTTCCAAAACCAAGCATCATATACGAATGTATTTCTTATTCGTTATAACTAAATCAACTGCACTAAAGAAACTGTGAAGTAAAGTTAACAATTTATGAAAAATAAAACAATCGCTCGTAATAAAATTTCTTATTCAGAGAAAGAGATAATTATTATTATTATTGTTACTATTGACTTGTAGGGTTGTCAAAATTTCTCTTTTATTAGGGCGAGCTCAGAATTGCTGTATGAATTTAAAATTCGAATTTGCGTAAACGTTTGGCCAGGAAAGAGGAAAACTGCAGAAAACCATTGGTAGTAAGCATGGTGGCGGCCATTTTTTCACTCATATGGTAACCTCTTGATTTAAAATTAAAATCTACAGAAGTGAAAAAGTACATTCTGAATTTTATCGATCACCGATAATTATTTCGATTTATTTATTTTTACTGTAACTTTTAGTAACAGCTCTAGCCATCAAAATCTATTTAATACATAACATAAGCAATAATCAAGTAGGATGAATAATATTCTTTACGATATTATCAATCTGCTTAGCATGCAAAATTTATTTCATTAATTTTTATGCATTTATTTAATTTTGGTATGTAAGTTGTTATGATTAACTTTCTCAAAATACGACGTAATATGTTGGTGATGTTGCGAAATGAGTATCTGAATTCAATTTTCAAAATTATATGTACATATATTTTTATTGTTTGAAATTATTCAAAAAGTCATTAATAAATTAAATGTATTGAAATGAAATTTCAAATTTGAAGACACATAATGTAAACATCGTTAGAATGTTTCAATGAAAATAATTGTTTAATGCTTTTATGTTGTGAACTGATAAGTAATTATTAACACAATTTTTTTAATGTTTCTGGTGTTGTGAAATGAGTATCTGAATTTAATTTTCAAAATTATGATTAAATATATTTTTATTTCTTGTGAAATTAGTATAAAAGGTTTCTAATGAATCAAAATTTCAGAGATGAAAATTAAACAAAATTAAAAGTAAAAATGATTGGAATGTTTAAATGAAACTCATAGTTTAATACATTTCATTTTGTGAACAGATTAGTTAATTAGTAGCTGATTCTTTTTTTAAAACAATATTAAATTATATAAAGATTGAATTTGAATTTTTTTCTATTAAGTGGCATAAATTGATTATTTATTTTAAGGTTATGTAATTGAATATTGGCTATAATTTGTATAATGAAAGTTATTTTCGTTTAAAATACTTATATTCCAATGTATATAATTTTTGTGATGGGAAATAAATATCTACATTCTGATTTCAAAATTATATGTACATATATTTTAACTTTTTAAAAAATTAGTTTAAAAGGTTATTAATAATTCAAATTTGCAGAAAAATATGAGATAAAAATTGTTTGAATGCTTCAATAATAATAATTCTTGATTGATTTTTAGGTTGCAAACTTATTAATTAATTATTGGGTGTTTATTTTTTTTACAATATTGAATGACATGAAGATTGAATTTTAATTGTTTTCAATTAAGTAACATAAATTGAATATTTAGTTTAATATTATGTAATTGAATATTGACTGTTATTTGTATAAAAAGTTTATGTTTAATTTAAAACACAGCTATTACAATTATATATATATATTTCTTTGAATATTTGTGATGTTTTGAAATGAGTATCTGAATTCAGTTTTCAAAATAATGTGTATATATTGTGTTACATCTGAAAATTTAAAATCCAAAAGGGGCAGTTTTGAACCAAAATTACATAAAGTATACAGTATATTATTAATAACAAATGCACCTGCCTGTGCTGTAATATAATTTGTAACACATCTCTTTCTTTCTGATTAACTCATTTAGCCAAATTCTTGAGATCTGTATATTTATAAATAGAGGTTAGGAAACAGAAAACAGACCGGCCCACCTGATCCACGCGCACGCGCATATAAACAGTCCTACACTCCTCTATTGTACCGTACATTAATGATGCGAGAAAACTGATGAACTTTAACCTTTTTTAATATTTATAAAAAAATAACGGCTTCTAATCATAAAAAGTCACCCACTTATGAAAGAAAACACCGCTGGGCAAGTAACGGAATGGTTTTTATAATTTTTTTTCACTTCGAAATTTTTTTTTAACTCACGTACGGTAATGATGTGTTTGTTGACTAAAGGCACTTTTCAGTTTTCATATCGGATTCACAAAAAAGGAGTTAATATTTCAAGCTCAATTTCATAGAATCTTGTATTAAACGATACGCTTAATATTTATGTATTTATTACTCAATTGGAACCACAATATTTTACTAGAAAACAAGACGTACGGTAATGACGTTTGAAATGACGAAAATCGAGGGACCGACTTTAAGGTTCTTACAATATTATTTATTTGACTTGAAAACTGTGGTTAAATTAATGTTCATCTGTAGTTTTCTAAATTGATACGTTAAGCGTTTTTCAGGTTACTGTCTAAAAAAAGGAGAAACACAGTTTATCATTGTGCAAAGTGAGGTTGGGACGCCGTACGGTAATGACGTTTGGGGTGTGCTTTTATTAAATTAAAGTAAATAGGAACGCGAATAAAAAAAGAAATGACCATTTTGTAGAGGATAATAACTATTTATTAAATTTTTTAAAAATCAGTAGGAGTTTCTAAGTTGTTATATTACTGGGACTTTAAGTTTGCCTCCAATTTGACAATTCCCCATAAATGGTTATTAATAATTCAAATTTTCAAAAATTAAATTTCAAGTTTCAAACAAAATATTAAGTAAAAATTATTTTAATGTCACAATGAAAATAAGTGTTTAATGCTTTTTATGTTGTAAACTGATCAATTCATCATAAACTGATTCTGCTGAAACTTAAATTAAAAAAATATAAAGTAAAAATTATTTGCATTTTTACATACTTTCAGAATGAAGTTCCAGCAAGAATTTAATTGGTCAAAAACTTTTAACAAATAAATAGTTATGCGAAAATTGGGTAAATAATAAAAAGTAATATAAAAGATGGCGCGCGTTTCATATTCTACTACATGAAAAAAGCTTAACAGACTTGGCAGGAGATTCAGGACTTAAATTAGCATAATTGAAAATGGGACGCTGCAGTCTTCGGATCGGTATTGCTGCTGGATTAAATTGTTAAGAGTACACGGTAGAGTGAACGCGCCCAATGCAATTTCGTGTACCGGGTTGAGATTAATTTTAAACAGCCGAGGCAAAAGTGACTCGAAAGGGTCTCCCGCGGCGATGTGGATAATCTTTATAATTTGCCTATCCATCGATGACTCGCGTAATGCAAGGCTGTCTCAGGTTCGACCACGACAAGGCTCCAGGCATTTTACACTAACACATGTGTGGTGCATGTATACGGATAGAAACAATGCACTGGTTTTAAGAGGAGGAAGAGAATAAGAAACGGGACGCGATTCCAAACGCGAACTCAAGAATCAAGAATGCGCATTCGAAGAGACTTGGACGACCATTAGGCACGACATTTTTCCGGTCTAAGATTGGTCGACGAATCCGCCTCTCCTTTGTTTCTATCCGCTCGTGGATCACTTTCCAAGACTTGGCAAAAAAATTCAATCTTACTGTTCAATTATTGAAAATTCCGATTTTGTAAGTAACGTCGTCATTTTGTAGGAAACTGCGTCAGAAATGACGTGGGATCTAAAGTAAACTAAAGTGGAGGCCAAAAGTCGTGGAGTAAAATAAAAGCAGCTCCGCAGTGATCCCAACTTTGGCATGTTGAGCTACTGCGCTTGCCCGGCAGAGCGGCCCTCATTGGTCGTTGTCGGCGCGCGACTTAAATCGGGTATAATTAACTATTATTAAAATAGATGATAATTATAAATTTCACAATATACTGAAGATAAAATGTGGGTATTTAAATGAGAACTACAACACATTCAAGTTCGTAAATGCATTTATAGGTCATATAAATATATTGCGGTTTAAAATATGTATATATATAGAAAATTTCCAAAATATTATATTTTTAAATTGTTAAATGAACATTTTTTTCTTCAAAAATATTTCCCAATGAAATATAAATTAATGTTTTGAATTCAATGAAAATATGCTAATTTTAACAAAATATACGCCTTAGTATTTTTTTCTAGCCTTGCATCGCAAACTACGTAATTTCTGATAATAATGTGCGCTTTATAATAATTATCTACTTTAATTTCAATAATTGTTCATTATACCCGGCTTAAATCGCGCGCCAAAAGCGACCAATGAGGGTCGCTGCGCCGGGCAAGCGCAGTAGCTCAACATGCCAAAGTTGGGATCACTGCTGCTCCGTGGCACTCTGAAATGAAAGTGAAGGTAATGTTGAGTACGACCGAGGGTGGCGCTGGCTGTACTTTTAAGCTGAAAATTATTCAAATGCATGGGGAAGGTGTCAAAAACTTGAAACTTTGTGCCTTTTATATTATAAAAACGGACTTTTTCATTTTTGTTTTGCTATAGAATTATGTTTTAAGGCTTTCCGGCTCAAATTTTATCAAGTTTTCTTGTGATGAACGAGAATAATGGAGAGAATTTTGCCGAAAATTTCGCGGAACATTTTGCCTTGAGAATTTTGAAGATTTCAAGAGAATAAACAAGTTTTCTCAAAATTCTTGGTAAAATTGAAATAATTTTTTACTTGGTAAATTAATTTCAAGGGAATATTCAAAAACAATTCTCTAAAATTTCGAAAAATAATGTGGAAATTTTTAAAGCAAAATTGTTCAATTATGCACGCTTACAACATTTTACAAAAAATTTGTGTTAGTTTAGGAAATATTAGAATTTTTCGCAAAGATTTCATGAAATTTCAAACAAAATGTCAATTTCATTAAATTTAACAAAAATCGATTTTTAAAGATTTCCAAGAAAAAATTTAGAATCTTTTTAAGAATGATAGGTTTCATGAGAATGAAAAACTTTTCTAGATAAAATCGAACAAAATTTCAAAACATTTCGAAAGATTTCCAGAATTGTCAGAAAAGTATGTGGAAGATTTTAAGGCAATTTTTTCATTTTGCAGAATAAAAAATTTTTGTTAGGAAACATGCTACTCATTTTAAAAGATATTGAAAAGTTTTGAAAAAATTTCAAAAATAATTTAAACCTTGGAACGATTTCAAG
>JAABKJ010007931.1:0-11575 GCA_011634705.1 Andricus grossulariae | reverse complement strand
TTAATTCCAAATAATTTATATGGTGTGACCTTTCGTCCGTACTCCACCAACCATGAGTTCTTTCATCTCCGCAGCATACTCCCCATCCCGCGAGTGATGCTTCAGAGAAAATTTCAAGCTGGTAATTATAATCCCGAATGGGGTTATAAATGGACATGACGTTCCTACTCCACCATTCAAGTTCTAATTTTATATCCGAAGTTATTCTCATGCTCATATCGTAATTGTCATACTTTTCAACGGCTAAGAGCTTTCCGCGTTCCATGGAATTTGTGTAAAGGTGACCACCCTTTACAGCCGGACAGGCTAAAACTAAAATTCCAATACATTGTGCCAAATCCCGAATTATACACTCCGATTTCGGTAAATACCCATTTACTACGGCTAAAATCTTATGCATCTTGTCTAATGGGAGTTCTACTCGATACTTTTTACTATTGAATAAGCACCCGAGAAATTTGCATAACCTTGAGGGTGTTAAACTACACTTTTCAAAATTAGGTAAAAACCCCAGAGACTCTAAGAGATCTTTAGTTTTTGTAACGTTGAAAGTGCATGCTTCTTCAGTTTTACCGGTAAGCCATATATCATCTAAATACGAGTAAATAACTGATATAAAGCCTTTAGACCGAAGGAAGTGAGCGACCGGCTTTAAAAATTTAGTAAAAACGTACGGACATGTGCACAGGCTACACGGTAGACAATTAAATTGATATAGTATGCCGTTGAATTCAAATCGTAACCATTTTTTCAGTTTGTCTGCTATAGGAACTAACGAAAAGGCATCCCTCAAATCTATTGTTGCCATATAACAATCTCGAGCAAGTAAACGTAATACCGTTTTTTAATCCACCATTTTGAAATGGGGCGGATCAAGAAAGGTATTTAATTTTTTTATATATAAAATAAATCTGTTTTCCCCATTCGATTTCTTCATAAGAAAATAACTCGAGAGAAACTGACTGTCACTTGGTTCACATTCTGAAACAGCGCCTTTTTCCCAGATCTGTTTGTTTGAATGGGAGGTATCCCTACACTCAGATTGAGAAAGATGTCTCTGTCATGGTATACATTTATGAAAAACCTGCTTTGCAAAAGAAATTCATTACCCCTGTATCCATTGCAAAATTAAAGTGTCGCTAGTAAATTTTTTCCAAACATCAATGAATAATTTTGACCTGGCGGCCGTTTTACTTACATTTAATGTCGACGACGGTTCGTCTGCGAATACCGAGGCCGGTTTTTCCCACCCTGACGAGATGAGTTGTAGCTCTTCTTCGGCGGGCACTTGGAGTTTGAAGCCGACTGATTGTTAGAGTAAGAAGCAGCATTAAATCCTGATGAACCCGACTGACCTTCAGACTGGAAATCCCGTTTTTGCTTCTTTGCAGGAATATTAGGTGGAGGTGGCTTTGAGATATCCTTGGCCGGAGGTTTAACAATAGTGAAATTTTTTGGTTGGGGGTATTTCCAAAATATTTCCTTCTTTATCTCGGCTGTTAATCCACTTTTAATTATCTCCGTTCATCTGTCAGCCAACGCCTGATGGATATTTCCCGCCTGTAAATTATCCTTGTTCGGATTCTCTCCCAGAATTTTTAAACAATGACTCATCAAGCTGTGGGTCTTCGGCTGCTTCATTGCCCCTCTTCAAAGGGTTAGGTTCCGACACTTCTTGAACGTTCGATGAAAACATAACCTCACTTCCGACAAGCGGTGGTTGTGGCTGTGCACTAAGACCATTATTATGCTCACCTCTCATGACGGGCGGCAAAGAGTGAGAACGATGTTCAAAAAACCCGGTTGGGCGGTCGTGATACGGACCTACTGGGTGTCGGGGAATATCGTAAAACACTGCGTTCACGGGAGCCACTGCCACTTGAAGAATGGTTCCTTGAGCGTGATGGCCGACTCGATCTAAGTAATCAAAGAACAATAATTTGATTATAAGAGGATTCGTCGTGCCTCGCAGGCAGCGATCAAATCAGTTAGATCGAGGAAAGAAAACATGCTGAGACTAACAGATGAATGAATGCCTACCGGCCATAATGCGACGTATATCTCGGATAGCGTTCACGATTATCTAGCCGATGATGGTATGACTCGACGCTTGGTGAGCGACGGTAACCATGACGTGAGCGACAACGCATGACAGCACGCCTGCGTTTTTCCATTTTTCTCTCTAAACGTTCAATTTTCGTCCTGATTTCATAGCTAGATGATCTGCTCCGTCTCTTCCTTTTACGATGAGGACTTCTTTCGGATGAATATTCACTTCTTTTTCCCATCTTTATAGTTTATTCAACGTAACGACGTGGATGAAAGCGCACAGAAAAACACAATGAAGGTTTCCCCTAGCAACGTGTAAAGGGCGCTAGTGGAGCACGCGGGCAACTTCAATTTGCTTTCTTTTAAATAGTGTGGATAAACCATGTAGGATTGGCACTACTACATTATGATCTAGAGGACGAGACGACGAAAAATAATGGCATTTTTATTGAGGAGTAATTAAACTGTTGTAGAATCATCGACTCAGAAATTTGACAAAAAATAACATTGATTTGATGCATTTTCTGCCCATGGGGTGGAAGTTTCATTGAGCGAACCAAATCATTGCCAAGCGATAAAAGAATAGAATTTCGTCAACCTATTATTACATTGGACTGAGTCAATTGAACAAAGGTAATAATATATTAGGGTATCAAAACTCGGAAGAAGTATTATAAAAGAGATTGAAAGATAGAATAAGATAGAAGATAAAAGAGATTACAAGATTCTTACGTTTATATTTTATTATCTCGTGTGTATTTTAAAGAAAGTAACGTGTTGCTCTTCTTGAGCAAAACCGAAAACCCCCTTTCCAAACAATATTATACAAATAATATGATATTCATTAAGTTCTATGTGAGCAAATGAAGTTTAGACGGTAGATCATTCATTAGAATGATATTTGCACAATTTTTCATTGAACATTTTTTAAATGTATATTACTCCATGAAATTAAAACCAAATTAACCTCTAATAATTATAGGGACACACATAGAATGAAACTTTGATGAATTTTCTAACAATCATAATAATTTTCTAACAAAATTTCACTTTAGACCTTCCTTCTTTAATTATAAAACCTAATTTAACCCTTAATGGTCGCCGTGGGTCAATTTGACCCGGACAAACTTCTCAAATGATATTTACGAGCATTGAGCTCGTTAAGTAACGAGCTCATTAAGTAACGATCAGAGTACATTGTTGGATGTTCAAATAATGCCTCCGAATTTTTCTTCTCTCAAAACAATGTTTTATTTTTACTCATTACTGCTTCAAAGATCGTCCGGGTCAAATTGACCCGCGGTGACCATTACGTAATTCCCATGAAGTGTGACCATTAAGGGTTAAGCTTATTTAATGTTGAAGTACAGTAAGAAATAAAATATGCCATGTTTTAGCGTTATTTTTCAATTGTCAGTTCTCGTTAATATATAAGTTTGTAGCAAGATGAAATACATACAATAATAATAATGAAAAAATTATAATAACGAATACTAACGAAGCCTCATTTGAAGAGATGATAACACATGAAGGCTCCCGGGGGATAATGGTGCAAGCGCCAAATATCAAATTTTACAGGAGACAATGAGAGAAATTTGTAAGGCCCTTGTCAAAGAACGGCGTGTCCAGAGAATCGCTGGATTTGTCACAGAAAAAGCTGCAATACTTTTTGATTTTTCAATTTAGAAAAAGAAAGCTCTTTGGAACTATTACTTAACACATTCGTACCATCCAAAGAACATCCGGAAATGCGGCACATCCCCAAAAATGAAAATATTGACACAGAAGGAGTTGCATAACTTCTTTATTTTTTTATTTAAAAAACGCAAGAATGTATTTTGACCTATTACTAAGTCTTGTTAAATCGTTAGAAGAACAGGCAGAAAGAAGTTATATCACTTCATAAAGAAATACCAAACATAGACTTCTAAATCGAACTGGACCATAATCTTCTAACATGAGTTGAAACATGAGTTTGGTCAAAAAATTTAGTTTAAGCAAATAAATGCCATTTCGGAAATTTTCCACTAATGCCCCGGGACCCTTCTTTGTTTCAGCTATTGTGTTAATGAAATCCGCTTTATACGAGAAACAAGCTTTCGAACATTGTCGACACCGGAATGTGAGATGCTTCAATATTTCAATATATGATTGATTTGATATTATGTTAGATTGTACTCAGGGGCGGTGCACAACATTATTTTGCTTCTACTTTAATGCTCCATATTCTACCTTCCTGTACAAAATAAAATTATCTGACGAAAGATTAACAAAATTACAATAAGACGAAAACATAGCGACATTCGCGCACTATTTAAAGTTATTTTGCATAATCATTCAACAACAATTTCTTATTAAGCGTTGAAAACAACGTGAATCTTTTATTGAATAAATGAATATACAAAATAATTTGGATTTTTTTATTCGTGAACAAATCCTAAGTATTATGCAACTTAAAATAAAAATTGCTATTTGTTTTTAAATAATGACACAAAATGTTATGAACCATGTACAAAATGTCACAATGTCCTCGTTTCACTAAACTTTTGTTAATCTGTCGTCAAATAATATTCTTTTTGTGCACTTTCAAATTCCTTCTGCTTAAAACCACTTAAAACAACTTAAAACCACTTATACGGACGCTCTCACAAACAGTGGTGATGGAGGTGGTAGAAAACAACAAAGTCACCGTCGCGAAGGAGCAGGCGTCGAGGTAACGACGCCACATTTGCGCATGAAAATTTAAGAGCGTTAAAAGAGATCTTAAAAATTCTGTTAAGATTATGGAGGTTAAAAGGAGACGTTAGTAAAACTTAAGAACATAGAAGCAAGAGCTTCAATGTAGGGGCTGAAACCTATGTAGAAGCAAAATAGAATGAAAATACCTTTAGGAGCGGCTAAGTAAGAGCTAGTAGAATAAGCACACCGAGAGGAAATTCTTACTTTTTTCGTATGATCCCGTCTTACGCTACGTCAGCATGAACTATATCATACTATGACAGTATACATTCTTACTATTTTAGTGTGAACCCTTACTATTTTAGTATGGATCCTTACTAAAATAGTAAGAATGTATACTGTCATAGTATGATATAGTCCATGCTAACGTAGCGTGAGACGAGATCATACGAAAAAAGTAAGGATTTTCTCTCTGTGAAGCTTTAAAGTAGGGGCAATACTTCCACGTGGAGCGTCAAAATAGGGGCTATATTTCGACTCAGGTACTTCGGAATCAAAAAGTGTGTATTAAAAATGAACTTCAATGTTTATTTTGACTATTATTCTTTAGTCTCTAAATTATAAAAATTCCTGTTTATTCATCGCAGGCTTCACAGTCCTCCTTTTTCTCGTTCATCCTCTTAAAGGATAACTAAATTACTATAGTAATTTAGTTGGCCTTAAATTATCATTATTGGATTCTATAGAACCAAATAAGAAAATAATTTGATTGAAATTTTTTTCTTACTTGACAAGATATTTTTGTTTGTTAAATCTTTAACTCTTATTGAACATTTGTCTTTTTATATTCTCATCAGAGAAGGTATTAAATTTGTGAAAATTTACCCCCCCCCCCCTTTGTCGAATATACACGTTTTGAGACTTTCTGAACCCCAAAAACAGGTTTTCGCGAATGTGTCTCTGTGTGTGTGTGTAGATTTTTAGACTGTTAGTACGATAACTTTCGAAGGAATTGACAGATTGGATGATTGGCCTTTAGTATACTCCTTAAGTGGCCTTAACTGAAGATAAAGTTCGTTAGCCAGCAATTTTGGATAATAATTCAAAAAATTAAAGCATTTTCAAAATGTTTGAAACCACTTTTTTAAGATTTAAAGATTTTATGTACGGCTATTCGTAGTACTGAAAAAGACAAATAATTTATTTCAATTACTTTTTTCGATACAAACAAAAAATTACCGGAGTTATAGCATTTACAAAAATTAAAAAAGAACCGAAGATGACAATTTTAAGTCAAACAACGCACGATATGAAAAAGGTCAAGGAAAGAAGAACGTTAAGAAATTCCATTTTGCGGTCAAACTATGCAAGATATGACACAAGAAAATAAATAAAAAATGTGTACCTAAAAAAGGTCTACAAAGTTATTAATCACTTTTTGATAGGACGCGCAGGTTCTGTTTTATTCGTAAAAACCATATGAAAAATAAAAATAAATTAATTTTTTTGATGAACGACGCAAGCTACGAAAAAAGCAATCACACAAAAGTTGTTTACCCCAAAAGGAGCTACAAATTTATCACGCATCATTTTTTGGCAGGATCCGTACTTGCGTCGTTTTTGTGATATTCTTGAAAAATAACATTAAAAATAAAAAACATATTTTTTTAAATGACCCTAGGTACAAAAAAAATTAATAGACGAAAGTTGTTCAACCAAAAAGGATCTACAAATTGATTAATAATCATTTTTAGATAGTACGACTAGATGTTCTTTTAATCGTAAAAAATAAGATTTAAAATAAAAAAATTTAATTTTTGGAAAAATGACACAAGTTGCAATAAAATGTTTAATAACAGAATGTTTTTTTTTATAGAAAGTGATATACATTTTCAGGGTAGTTTAGAATAAAATTTAATGCAAAATAAGGAACAAATATTAAAGTAATCATGATAAATAAAATTTATACTTGATTTTGCAATCTCTGAATAAGCAATCCCAGACCGAGGTACAGGAATAAAAGTAATATACATTTGATATAATACTGTTGCACATAATGTAGAAAAGTTTGACTTTTGGACAAAATCGAGTGCAAAACACGAGATACATGATGATCATGTGTTCTTTAAAGCCAAAGGAGCTTAACAGAGGAGAATTCACAATCACCAAAATACAGTTGTGGATGACCCTTAATTTTAAAAGGTCTGTGCACAAATGTGGAGCAAGTACAAAAACTGAGCTCGTAGCGCGAGGTAAATACACTAACTTTCTGGTTAAAAATCAAATTTTTTCGGTTCGAAATTAAGTTTTTTGTTAAAAATTAATTTTGTTGTTGAAAATTTACATTTTGGGATTGAAAATTCAACTAGTTTTCAGAAAATTTGTATTTTCGTTTCGAAAATTCGTCAATTTGGTATAAAATTCAACTATTTGGTCGAAAGTTGAAATACCTTCTGGAAATTAATTTTTTTGTTGAAATTGATAATTTTAGTTAAAAATTCATTGTTTCGGTTGACAATATAACTTTTGAGTTAATAATTCTTTTTTTTTTGTGGACAACTAACTCTTTTTCTTCAAATTTAGCTACACCATTTTTTGTTGAAAATGTGATCTTTTTTAGTTTAAAATTCAATTATTTAGTTGAAATTGTATGTATTTTGTTGATAATGCGTCTTGTTTGGTAGAACATAATTTTTTTATTTGTTCAAAATGAATCTAACAGTTTATTGGAAAATTAATCTCCTTCGGTAGAGATTTAATCTTTTTTAGTTAAAAATGCAACTGTTTCGTTTTTACTGCGTTAATGTTAAGCGACAATGTTACGGTTGGACAATAAAAAATGTATATCTAAGCATAACATCAACTTTTCTCCTGGTCTCCCATTTTTATAAACTACACTATACTCCTTGTACTCTATACCTGAAGACGATATAGGACTCTTACATATAGTGAGAAAGGCGCACGTGCGCACGTGTATAGCGCCTCGCGTAAGATCATCGACAACGCAAGTGAAAGTTATGCCGACTCTTAGGCCAGTCTCTGTGACCCGTGATTATAAATCGCTTTAACACATATACTTGTCCTCAACTCCTCACGTATATAAGTACACATTATACACACGGGATCATCTTCAAATAACTCTTAACATAAGAATTACGTGAACCCACGTCAGGCCCGAGGCAGTCCCATTTTCGGCAGCACATATATATTAAACTTATTACACATTTTCCCTTATGCTTTGAAGCCTGAAGCAAAACTGCGAGGAGAAAGGCCTTAAGGGAAGTGAAACAATCCTGACGACCTGATGGAAGAAGCGCTCGTTAACATGAACTGATCTTCATTAATTCGAACCAGTCTAAACAACTGTTGCTGAATTCCTATGCTTACTGACTTTACCGGCATCTAAGATTCGTTTCCATGCTAAATTTCTAGATTTAGGCTTTAGAAAATAATATTACATTTTGAATGATAAACGGCAATTATAACGGAAACAAAATTGAATTAAAAGTACAATGGCTCCTTTTGAGCGATATGAACATTAAATGCAATTCAATTGTTATTCAATTTTGACACTAATCAGGAGAGCGAACACAGATGGAGTTTAAAATGAGTTAGTAAGAAAATGAGATCAATCAAAATTGAAACACAATTTTTTCTGTAAAAGTGTATCCTTCTGGATAGAATAATTATTGCTCCGATTTACGACTAAAGTTAGTTTTGCAGAGAAAAACATAGATTTCATTCCTACTATTATATTGTATACTTGCCTCCAGACAATCTAGCGGGGGTCGCATTCTCAGTTAATGTCGTGCCATACTATGTGTGGGTTGCATAAGGACGCGTGATCGAAAGCCGGAGGAGAAAGATGTTCTTCTTCCTCAGGAAACTCGTACCCAGTGGCTTCTTCGGTACGAGAAAGTTTTCAAATGATATTTTAAGTTACGGACGATCGATCCGATCGATATTGCGTTTAAGGAAATGAAAAGTTTTATGTTTGCTCAAACAAGGGTGAACACAGTATTGTATACTTCAGGCATTCCATTTCATACGAACGCACTGTCTGAAATAAATATTTTTAGAGTTTATCCAATTTACGGTAAATTGTAGTACTATAGGAACCTATTGTAGGTTAAAAACCATAATCCACTCTATTGCATGGTTACCGAGATAGTGGGGATAAATGTTATTGCGTCAAAACCAAATAAAATAAAATTATAACTAAAGATATTCAAAAGTGAATTTGACAAACTTCACGACGGTGATAATCATTTCTGAAAAATATTTATCCTTTCTATAGTTTTTAAAAAAAATTTATTTAAATTGTGAATATCACAATACACGTTTTCTCCGATTTCGATAAAATGCATACTAAAATAAAGTTTACACTTTCTAGATGGTAACCCTGAATAGGTAGAATGGAGATTTTGAGATATTATTTAAAATAATTATTTAATTTCAAAACTCGAGGAATCTTAATTAACAAACTAACCCCTGCTTTAGAGATCCTCTAGGGAGAGTTGAGAAACGTTTCCCCCTCCAATGCTCGCCGCTGTACCGGAACTTGATATTTCACTGCGACGCGAAAAGTTTGAAAAATGGCGTGTAGCGCAATACGTGGCAGCACGCGAGCGAGCATCAAGAAATTTTAATATTTAAGCAAAAGGATTAAAAAATGGAAGCTGCGTAATGCAGTCCCATCATTTATTATAAATTATTTTTCTTAGTTTATTTATATTGAAGCTATGATGTGTGAAGTGTGATATGCTAGTTTTGTGATTAATGAAGAAGTGAAAAAGAGGTTGCGTATAACCTACTTTCCGAAGAAAAATATTAACGATATTTTTGTGAGATATAAGTGTTTTGCAAAAATGGTAATTTTCTGTATTTTCTTCAGAATATCAATCGAGCATATTAGAAATCAACTGAAAGCAACTGACAAATTACGTGCTTGTGAGGTATGAACTCTCTTATATTTATTAAAGTGAAATAATATATGGTCAAAGCAAAACTTTATTTGCAAGAACTTTAATTACAGGTACATTTTGCATATGATATTCAATATTATTATAGTATTATTTTTAGAATATAAATTTACGAAATTCCATCATTGGAATCTTCACCCTTTCCTACAATTTATTTTTTCTTTATTTATATGTATAACCTTTTCGAACCAAAGCTTTGCTTCCAACCCACAAAATGTATTAATTTAACCAATATTATTTATGGAAATTTGTATAATTTATATGCCTAAAAGTGATTTTTAATAACATTTCGTTCATTTTAAATGTTTAATTCAATGATATTCTCTGTTTTTTGTATTAAATCTGTTTTGGAATGAAAACTCTATTTGAAAATCGCGCCATTTTTAAAATAGCATCTTCCGGTACAGCGGCACCAATCAGAATTTGAGTACCCCGCGTCTCATCACTCCCTTGAGGATCTCTTCCTTGCTTCAACCAGCTTCACAGTTCCTTATTTGTTTTTCATTTAATTCTGTTAGTTTCCGAGTTCAGACTCTTCCAATTTTTCAATTATATAATTATTATTTGAATAAATATCTCAGAATACCCTGAAAAACTATAGCACCTACAATAGGGTCCTATCGTACTACAATTCACCGCAGTTTGAAGATAATCGAAAAACATTTGTTTTGGGCAATGTACTTATCTTTAACGATTTAACGAATGGTTATCGAGATATTGTTTCCGAAAGGTTATAGTTGCACTTTTTTATGGCAGCGTATATTTTAAATCCGGATTACTCTATGAAAATGCAATGTTGTTAGGTTCGATAGGAGTTAATTTTATGTTGACTAAATGTAAGTATAAAAAACGCAATTAAATGAAAATAATTTTTTTTAAAATTTTAAATAAATTTGGAAACAGTGATTATGAGAAAATGCTTTCCGATATCGCATTTTTTTAAATAAAGAAAATCTGCATACCAAAATTTTCAATTTGAGCCATCTTTGAAGTCAAACGAAATACTAGTCAAGTCAACACCAAAAGAGTCCCGCATATATGCACATAGAAGATTGAATTGGATTTTTAATCATTTTTGGGCAATTGACTGTTTGATTGTTGTGAAATCAACCACACTGAGAAAAATGGATCATACGAACTGAATATTAGAACTAGAGGATAATAACCCGTATATAAAAGTATATTAGCGTGTATAATCTATCATATTTTTCTAATATTTGAAGATGTTACTAAGTATAATCTGTAGATACTTAATTTTAAAAAGTAACAAGTGATAAAGTGCTTATTAGTGCTTAATCAAACCTGATGTGGATTTAGAAAATAAGTAAATTTATACTTCTTCTCATTACACGTCACTATCACTTATATAAGTTCAGAAACTGAACCTCCTTCAATTTCGTTTTTGTATATTGTGATAGCGATCTTCGTACTTATTGTAATTATAAAATTGAAATTTTGTTCCATTTCTATTTATAAATTCGTCTAGCAAAATTTTCTATAGGTAAAAAATGGGTTTAGTAATATGTTTGAACAAGTTATTATATATTTTTGAGGTTATATAATGGATGCTCATTATAATATAGATATTAGATTTTTAAATCTGGGATTGTAGATTTTGATATCTTAGATTCGAAAATTTTATAATCCGAAATATTGTTCCGCAATATCTATTTTTTATTTTCTAGTGATTGTAGTTTTAATCATCTAGATCGCTGTTCCATAGTTAATAGTCCAATATTATATCCGGTAACATATTTTGTTTTACCGAATATAACATATTTTTCTCAGTACTCAGTGGGGAGATTATATTGACCCTCGATGAAAATAATTGTGTATAATGTTGGATGTTAATTTTGTCTTTAGGG
>JAABKJ010007930.1:0-11575 GCA_011634705.1 Andricus grossulariae | reverse complement strand
TCGCATTTACCTCATATCCATACAAGTCAGCTGTGACAGGCGCGGAACACAAACACGTCTTGCTCCAATAAACTCTCCACTGTACGCGATCTGAGAATAAGGTGTGCCATCCAAAATAGTGTTATTTATTATAAAACCTCTTTATTGCTAACTGGGAACATGTAGTAATGTGACGACTGTCACAGAAATGTCAAATATAAATGTTTTTTAGGTGTTGCCAAGAGGTAATGCAATCCATCCATTGCTGATGATGTCATGAATTCATCCGTTCGTCCGCGCGGATCGGATCAGTAGCATCTACCGATCCTTCTGTAATCTTCACTGCACCACTATTGTAATCTCGGTTCAGTGAATTTTACATATCTTACAGTATTAACCAATTTTCAAGAATCTTGTTTTCACATTCTTCTAATTATATAAATTAATCATTTATGCTAATTAAAATTGAATTAATCCGCCTTCTCTCGTTTGACAAGGGTACGTACGTTCTCGAATATTAAACAAAATATAAACATTTCTTCGAAAACCCGGCTATGTGTGCTTCAAAATATTACTATGCAGATGACGTATGCAAAAAATTAGACCAAAATATTCAATCTTGCGTCCTCAAAATTCAGAACCGATTACCCATTCTGATAAAGGGCCTTAAGGATGTTCCAGGTATACCTTCTTAACAAAAGTTAGTCCAAAGTTGGTCCAAACTTAGTGAATTTTCTCAGTTGTCCATTTTATTCAGTTGAGTGTATTGAGATGGAAATTTCTATGTGAATGGATTCGAGGAATAATTATTCATTTTATGCTTGTTGTGGAAAAGTTTTTGGCTGTTAATTCAACCTGTAAAAATCTTAAAAAACCAAAAACTTCGTATTTACGTGTCAAAAATTACCCCTTCATGGGATAATGGAAATAAAAAACAAACATAAATATTATGTAGTTACATTTCATATAGAAAATATTCTGTAGGCGAAAGTGTCTAAAATTCTGAATATTCTATATTAGAAACATGACTTGTGAATGCCGTGGATCGTGTCCATATCGCATATATCGTAATTTTATGTTATTTTTTTGATAACATATTGAATTCCTAAAAATGGCTGACATAACGACAAAGCTGTGAGCTAGAAACTTATTAATTAGTCGCTTTATTTGGTGCGGGATCACTATACGGAGCTTTTGAGTTTTTAAATGTAGAATATATGAGATTAAAAAAATAACAAAAAGCAAGGAAAAGTATGGATGTAAGTGCATAACAGTGTCAAAGAAGGTGTATGATCACCGAATAAAGTTGCAAGGTAAAATATCGGAAATAAATGCATGGAGAGCTTAAAAAAAAAGCTTATGATAAAGATGAAAAGGCTTCGTGCAGAAGAAAAAAAAGCATACCCTGCGATGGGTGACGCACATAGTTGAATTACGATTTCTGGGTAAACAATTAAAAGGGGTAATTTTAATGATAGATTTTTTATTTAATGTAACAAACTGCACATAAACTACGTATAAAGGTGTTTGAAAACATATCTAACAATACCATGTACTATATGGATGGTAAATAACACACCTAAGATGAAATCATCTACCCCTAAACGTAAAAAATGTACATTAATTCGAAAAAATGTGAAAGGTCGTTGAAAAAGATAAGAAAACGCAAAAGCACAAAAAGGTTGACAACCCACCCTCGCAGAACTTGAAAAAGACATTCTCCCGTATTTATGTGGGCGTCCGCATAAAAAGGGCCCTTGTGATCAGTATGGAGATACGTGAAGTGTCATATAGCCGGATAAATTCTCAGCATTTTATTCCACGATAGATCTTGTCAAATAAAAATTCAAATCAATGAAACTTGGTGTACCGAAGGATTAGGTATCACTGAATTCGAATCTGTTGCCGGAATTTTTAAATTTAAAACGGTGACTGTAGTATAACCGAGTAAAGTTGGGTGTCTTTGCTTTTCGCGAAGAGAAATGAACTTCATAACTGCACAATTCTATTTTAATCAGTTTTTAAAAGGAAAAAAACTTTTATTTTATATTTTTACATTGCTGATTACGAATCTGCAATCGAATTAAAAAATTAAAAACTAACAATCTAATATGTACGCTCAAAAGATTAAAAAAAGTTTTTAAATGTTTATAAAAATGTGTTGAAATTTTTTTTCGAATAGAGGGCATGCCACTCACCCATTTTGTGAAGTCCCGGGTAGAAATGTTTGATATTGATTTCATCTAGAACGTCTTCAATATGTCTTGAATATGTCTTCAAAAACATGATATCTGGTCCCGCTCTACCAGAAAGATATTAGGAACATACAAACTTCTCTTGCACTGATCGCTGCAGCTGCATCAACACAAGACCAAGTAAACTTGTCTTGAGACATAAAATGATAATCTATGGCTTGGTTTTATACCCACCGGCAGGGCCAGCCATTTTAAAAATGTTAAAAATTGTAATTGTGCAATAACTGATATTCAAAGTAAAAATTCGGAACCTGACGGTCTCAACAACTACAAGCATATGAAATTTTCCATGACAAGATTAAAACTGTCATTTCCTACAACTATCTAGTGAACTATTGGAGATATAAAAAAATTGACAAAATTTTTAGACTTGCCAGGGTACAGGAGACTTTTGCCGAATCATCGTATTGAACTCGTCGCAGACTGATCACCCATCTCACGGTTGTGAGACGTGGTTACAGCTGAAATTTTACCGCGATTTCGCTGGGAGCGGGTGCAATTTTTAAGATTAGCACCTGCTCCCGGCGAAATCCTGCGGTTGTCCTTATAAAAAACTTTTAACTATATATATATATATATATGAATTAATACTTATCATGCGTATTAAAACATAATAAAAATATTGTCATATTGTACTATTATTTGCATAACATCAGAATCAGATATTCAATAGTATATTTTTAATAAGTAAAGCTAAAATTGTTCTCACTGAGATAAAACGACCGAGAATCATTAATGGCAGCCATGAAAGTCCTTTAATATGCCCAAAAAAAACAGGGGGTGCCATGTTCAGAGCTAAAGTTATTTTTTTATTGTATTCGGGTTTAAGAGATCCCATGACAAAGAATTCGGTACATGATTGGGAATGACATACAAAAAATAGTTCACTTCTTCCAGTCTGTTCCAAAATGAAGTCTATTGTTTCGGGAATGTCGATAACACCACTTTCGTGCCAACTGTAAACAAATTAATTAAATTTTCTCTGATTCATTAAAAAAATACTTTGACAATTCAATTCATATTATGTTATTTTACTAATTTGAGTTTCACCTAAAGTTCCAGAAACTGGAACTCGTTGTTGAGTAAGTTTGGTGCTTTTGGGCGAAAATGGTTCCTCGATTGTTTCCCAACCACACGTCAAATCCTTTGTCAGCGAGCAGATAAGCTTTTAATAAAATATGCTAGTTAATCGTCATAAAATGAATAATGATATTTTTTCTTATATTAAATAAAATTGTCTTATTTATTAATTTTTAAGTGCGAATAAAAATGAAGGGCCATCCATGAATCATATATGTTACTAGTTTGAGGAGGGGGGGGGGTCAAACCAAAATATACAGTTGTTAACAGGGGGAGGGTGTGGAAGAGGTCTAGTGGAAATAACATTTTGAACTTAGATAACGTTTCGTATGTTTTCTGATTACAAATTTTAACAAAGTTAGCGACTTTTATGAAATATACCCCTGCATCGGTACAGTTCAATAATAACTTAATGAGTTTCAAAATCACTTTCACATTTCAGACTTCATGCTCTTTCCCCTATTCTCCCATTCCCTTCTTTAATCCTTTTTGAGGATATCCTCTTTTTCCACTGGTATTTAAGAAATTTCCCCTTTTTATAGATTTTTCGTTTAAATGCGGACTGAATTAATAGAACCCAATAAGAAAATCCAACTACTTTTGGTTAAACGTTCATTATTTTTGGTAGAAAAATTTAGTTATTTTCTTTAGAATGCTACTATTTTGTTAAGAAGTCATATTTTTGGCCTCAAATTCAACTACTTGGTTGAAAGTTAAACTACTTTCTTCAAAAAATTCATTTTTTTCAGTTAAGGTTCATCTCTTTTGTCGAAAATGTAACTATTTTGTTTAAAAATACGTCTCTTTTTTTCTTTGAATATTACTTTTTTCCCCGAAAATTTAACTGTTGTATTTCTAGCTGAAAATTTATCTTTTATGGTAAAAAAATTTAATTCTGTATATTGAATGTCCATGTTTTTCGTTGAAATTATCTCTTTGACGTTACAGTGTTGCCCAAACCTTTGGGAGTAAATTGTAACTGATGTTAGTTTTTGCTTTCTAAATACTCTGAAATCAATATTTTTAAAAATATAGATTTTTTTTAAAACCATGTACAGCGGAAAGAATCTGCCCGCCACGCGGGTACATTTCTCATTGCGCGCCACGCGCGCGGCTCGCAAGTTTGAGCGCGACCGGGTAGCGCGTCTGCTAGTTCTCGTGCTTCGCGCTTGATAATGTATTTACCTCTCGCCACGCGCTCGGCCCTTGTATTTCCCCCACATTGGTGCGCAGACCTTTTAATTTTAAAGGTCAAATCATCGACCACTGTAAATTGTTTATTGTAAATTCTCTTTTGTTAAAGCTCCTTAGGCTCTAACGAATACATTCTTATTATGTATCTCGTGCTTCGCACTCGATTTGGTCAAAAATGCAAATTTTTCTACATTATGCTTAACACTATTGTATCAAATTTTTTATTATATTTATTTCGATACCTCGGCCTGGGATTGCTTGTTCAGATATTGCAAAATAAAGTACAAATTTTATTTATCATGATTACTATGATATTTCTTCCTCATTTCGCATTTATTAACGTAAGTGATTATCTGTTAAGTAATTTCTTGGTAGGCTGGTTATGAAACTGCGTCGCATGCATTATGCGATTACACAAAAGTGCGTGCTTCCCACTTGAAGTGCTTCGCGAGGTGTTTTGTTGCAAAAGTGATGTGCTTTTAGATGCTGCTGTCTTCGAATGGTTTAATCAAGTGAGTGACAGAGTATCTGGACCGATTATTGCAGAGAAAGCTCTCCTTTTAAAGGAGATGCTCAGTGGCCCGCAAACGTCTAAAGTAAGTAATCAGGGAACAAATTTAAATGTGTAACAGCAAGCTTTCTTCCTCATTTCCATCTGTATGTATACGTTCCGAGAATCCGGATTTAATGTCAAGGTAGGTCCCAAAACCGACATTAAATCCAGATTCGACTGTATTTATTTGAAAATGCAATTAATTGGTGGGAAATTACCTTTTTTTTAATTAATATTTTCCAGCTGAAAATGCAACTGTTTTATTAAAAATTTATGTATTTCGTTAAAAATCATTCTTTTTGTGTAGAAAATTAATCTTTGACTTTTTTGGTTGAACTTAAGTGGTAAAAAATTTATTTTCTTTGTTGAGAATTAATTCTTTTAACTGAAAATATGTAACTTTTCCATTTTATGGTTGAAAATGTATATTTTTTAGTTGAAAATTCAACAGTTTGGTTGCAAATGTATTTTTCTTGAGTAATAATTAATTTTTGTTTTAAAAATTCATATTTTCGGGTATAAAATTCAACTGTTTTTTAAAACATTCTACTGAAAATTGAACTATTTTATTTTAAATTCGTTCTTTTGGAATAAAAATTCATACACTATGGTATACAATTCATCTTTCTTGGTTCAAAATTCATCTTTCTTTTTTTATTTTCAATACAAATATTAATTGTTTGAAATATCAACTATTACAATTTTTCGACGAGAATTCATATTTTTTGTTTGGAAACTTAATTACTTGGTTTAAAAGTCAAATCTGATGTTGCGTTCGTAAAAAAATACTTTCTTTCAACCTTAATTGACATTTTAAAATAATTTGTGTTCGATGGAGGGATTTTACGCCGTGGCTAAATATCTTAAATTTGATGATTCCAATAATCTCACCTAAGGATACATTTCGTCCAACAGAAACCCAATCTATGGAACTTTGTGACAGGGCATGGACGAGATAAGCAATAGGCTTATCTCGATGGGATTGATTAATTTTTTCTCCATTTCCGCCTGGTATACGATGAATTTGAAGAAAGTAACCATCCTGCGTTTTCAAGTTATATTCCTCAAACGGGTAACCGTCATCGGTAATCATTTGTCTCTGTTTGATTTTAAAAATCGAGAACTAGATGTTTATTTTGCTTTAAACTAATTCATATGTTTTAATTAATTAATAAAAAATAATAATAATTAATAATTCATGTATATGTATACTTACAATTTGGTTGTTTAGATCTTGAGGAACACTTGACACTAGAATACTACTTACGTAAGTAAATAGTTGCGTTACAATTGAGATCTCCATTTTGCGAATTCGAACTTAATTAAATTTTGACAGATTAAACTTAATTTTGTAATTTTAATATAAAAAGTGTAACTCATAAGCAGCATAAGTAACGCACGTTGAAGGAATGCAATAATTTATTACTGAAGTTATCGACATTCTGCGTTAGCGAACTACTTTGTATGAAATACGTGGTGTAAAAAAATGTATTATATGTGTTGAAACATTTTTCAATAGCTACTAACTTGATAATGAATTCACGTGGTATAATGATAACAAATTGCTTGCGTTTCTGATACTTCCGAGTATTAAATACAAAACGAAATAGACTAATGCCCATTATGTAAACGAGATAATCTTTGCGTATATGATGCCCTCCCCATTTTATGTCCCTGAACCTCACTCGTAGTGGTTATCAAAAATAACAGCTTTCGATAATATTCACGTGGCAATTTTCCAGAAGAATGGTTTCAAAAGTATTTTATATGTAATAGTTACGTAACACTGTTACAGAACAGACTCTATACTTATCCCACCAGAATTATTACGAAACTGAAATACATCGGTGTGTTACAACGTGAACGTAACATCGTTATGACACAATTTCAGAACGAAATTGAAACGAATGTTATAGAACGTATGTGGCAGTAAAGTGAAAATTGTCATTCTTCACGAAAATTCCATGTTCCGAGTCACAATTATATTTATTTCTAAAAATTCTCCGTACCAATTTTGAACTATTATGTTCATTTACAACATTTTCTACTATAATTCAGAAATATAGCAACTCCCTTTTTCTAAAATTTAGAAGAGGGAAATTTCAAATTCTGGCAAATTTTTATTTGCAACAAAAAATAATAATTTTTAAATTTAACCAAATTCTGATTTGGAACAAGGAATTTTCCAAATCTGATGAATGCTGACATGGACAAGGAATTGTTTTTATAAATTCCCTTTTCGTAAATCTGAATTCGAATTTCCCGTTCCCTGTTCAAAATTACCTGCTTACCTGCCTCAACTGAGAATTATATCATTATCTTTTAGGAAATTCACTGTTTCAAGTCAGAATTTCATTTCTTTCGGAAAAATCTTTATTCCAAGCGATATTCGAGAGAAAAGTCCCGGTCACTGAATCAGATTTCCGGACATTTCCCCTTTTTTCCCCTGATGTAAACAAAATCAGCGGTCGATCGAATCTTCAAACAAAAAAGATTAAACTTCAACCATAAACAGTTGCATTTTCAATCAAATAGTTAAACCTTCAAACCGAAAAGACAGTTGAATTTACAATCCACAAGGACGAATATTCTATCCAAAAAGACAAATGTTAAACACAACAGTTAAATTTTCGACCAAAAAACATAATTCTGTTACAAAATAGTTTAAATTTCAACACAATCATGAAATTTTTAACAAAATAGTTGAATTTCAACAAAATAATTAAATTTTCAACAAAATGGTTTAATTTTTCACCAAACAGTTGAATTTTCATCTACAAATTGTATTTTCGACCAGATAGTTCAATTTTCAGTTAAAAAATTATTTTATAACCAAAAAAGGAGTTTTCAAAAAAATAGTTAAATCTCCAGAGAGATGAATTTTCAACGAGAATAATTTCGACCAAAAATTATTTTTCTTTCAAATCAAAAACAGTTTTATTCAACCAAAAAGGCGAATTTTCAACCAAATATTTGAATTTTCAAGCCAAAAAGACGAATTTCCTACGAAGAAGTTGGATTTTTAATCCGAAAATGTGATTTTTTTTTAAAAAGTGAAATTTACAACCAAAGAGATCAATCCTCAACTAATAAAATAAATGTTTATAAAAGTAACTTAACTTCCAACCAAGCTGTGGAAATTTGAAATAAAAACAATGAATTTTCATCGAAAAATGTAATAGTTGAATTTTCAACTAAAAACGATCCATTTTCAGCGAAAAAATTAATAGTTAAATTTTCGATTAAAAAAATTAATTTTCAGATTCAAAAATTAATTTTTAGTTAAAACATTAAAGTTAAGCTAAAACTTTAATCTTTACTTAAAAAAATTAAATTTTAATCGAAAAAATCTATTTTTAACTAAAAAAAACGAGTTTAAAAAAATAGTTTCAAACCATAAAATAAATTTTTAACAAAGTGTGTAGTTCAATTTTCAACTGAGAAAAATGAATTTAAAACAAATATTTCAACTTTCATCCTTTTAGTTAAATTTCCGACCAGAAAGCATGAATTTTAACAAAATATTTGTATTTTTAACGAAATAATGTAATTTTCAACCAAATAGCGGGACCTTTTAAAATTATTTTCATTTACACTGGTTATTAAATGATATATTTGTTCAGGCCATTACCTGTGTGTCAATGTTAAATTTTTAAAGCAAATGACTCTGTTAGCTTTCGGATAAGTAGGATCCTATTTTATCGCAAATCATTCTATTTGTTCGTTTCGCGAAATAATTAAAAATCGCGAGAAAGTAAGTTCTGAAAAATTCACTGCTGACTGGGTCTGAACCAACAACCTCGTCATTAAATGTGATGTGCGCTACCAATTGTGCCCCCGCAGTTTTTAGAACTTACTTTTTCGCGATTTTAAATTAATTCGAGAAACAAAAGAATAAAATGGTTTGCGATAAATTAGGATCCTACTTATCAGCAAACTAATAGACAGAGTAATCTGTATAAAAATTTGTAATTTATCGATTTTATTAAATTTGTAATTGCTGTGAAAAGACTCGATAGAAAATGATAGGTAAAAATACATTATAAAGTATAGACAACAGGAATAGGAAATAGAAATAAAATTAAAATGAAATAAGTAAATAAGAATCTTTGAACTGTGTATTTTGTGTGTACTTTAAAATTCAAAATTTGTTCTTTCACCCGGTATGATTATTCTTAATTTACGCCCTATGAAAAATATTCTCTTTATATTACAGAAGAAATTCGGTGCATATTATATCTTCAAAATTGTTGTTTTCGTTTCATAAAATGTAGGGCTTATTCTTCAATAAATAACAAATACTTTTCTTAATCGAAAGAAGTTTTTCGCCTTATGTTTGTATTTCTTGAAAATTGAAAACTAATAAAATTCATGTTTCAACCTAAAATGGCCTAAAAGAACACCTCAACTTTTTTTTTAATTAAAAAAAATTTATGGCAGTATTTTTTCCAAAAGGAAGAAAATTAGGGGGTAACATTTGCATAATTCAAAATCACACTTTATTTTGAAGAATCAGAATTTTTTCTAATCATTCGCTAAAAATCGACTTCTAAGAGTCATAACACCGAAACTGTTAGAGATAGTACATTCGTTTTTGGTTGTTTTACAGTAAATTTCATACACATTCATTTTTATTCAGGTACTTGGAACTTTGGATAGACTGGAAAATAGCTATTTGTGATACAAGTGCGCAAAATAGGCGATTTGAAAAGAGTACGAAAATTGCAGCATGAGCCGCGGGCTCGAAGCACGAATCGGAGGTTAGCGCATGGGCGAAGCAAGTGCGAAAACGTAGGCAAGTGCGAAGAGCTAATAGCAAATGCCGCAATCACACGAGTAGTAATCACCTGTGCGAACGTGCATCACACACTATTTTTTGCAAAAACCACCCTAGAAAATTCTTTAGCACTTTTTTACACTTTTTTTAAAGTAATGCACGGAATTCAAGGAATTCATGGAATTCCACGATTCGAAGAAGTTTCATCAATTCCTCCAATTCTGTGAATTTCGTGAATTCTGTCAATTCCATGAATGCCATGAATTCCGTGAATTTCATTAATTCCGTGAATTCCATGAATTTCGTAAATTCCATGAATCCCGTGAATTCCATTAATTCTATGAATTCCTTGAATTCCGTAAATACCTTGAATTCTTTGTTGAATTGTGCGAATTCCTTGAACTCTATGAATCCCTTGAATTCTATGGATTCCATGAATTCATTCCACTTCAATATTCTTTCGAAGTTTTACTTCTACCGTGCGTCCCAACACACACACACACACACATATTTTTTGAAGAATATTTTTATTTTGCCGGTGGGTGTTGCAAAAAAGTAATTTTAAAATCTAATTCATTTTTCCCCACTTTTTCATCATTTTTCAAAACAAGTGTTTAGGCTTACCGAAAATATTTGTTCCACACTCGCCGAATTTCGGTGAACCTTTTGTCATTAAATTTTTTTCGATTTTTCTAGAATACCTTTAGTCGAGGTGAAGCAACCAATGTTAATGCTTTTTAATCAATAAATCAATCAAAATAATGAATAAAAGCTGTAGGTGAAAAATACAATAATGTAGATGGTTTTGTCAAGCTTTTGAAAGTAACATGAAACCATTTATTTTATTCTTTCTAGTTACAAGTAACAAAAGTTTCATTTCTTTCGTAATTGATAAATAGATCTGAAATTTTCTCGTAGGCAAGTTTTCTTACTCCTCTGGTCCAAGCAAAACTAGGGTGGTTAAATTTCTTGAATTTTTTTCTACAGACAACATTTGGAAGTTTTTTGACTAGTAATTCAACGTCCTGAAAGAAAATATAAGAGTTCGATTCTTATTCAGCAAAAAACAAACTTACAAATTAATATCTATTGGGTAATTGACAAAAAGTGGACCATTGTATAAAATGTAATTTTCGAAAACAAAACAATTTCCAAAGTGCCCGAATGAATTTTTTTACATAAGGATAACCCAAGAGTGTATCAAAATATCAAACTAAGATATCATGTACTATATTTATGATAGATATGAACTTCACACGTTGCTAAAGGTCGCCTGACAAGACATGCGAATATGATGAAACAAAATTTTTTCGAAAATCTATTTAAAAAATATGTAAAACAGATTCAGCGTTTCAAATTATCCTCTCATTTTATAGTATGACCAATCAATATTGAGCGTTTCCGGACATTTTATTGAAAAATATTACGCAAAGATAGTGATCATTATTAACTGTTATTTGACACTGATTCATTTATAATTTCTAAACGAAGTCATCTAAAATTTTTAAACTTTAATAAATTGTGCTTTGATATAAGTCCTTTATTGAGATAATTTTAATAACGATTTATTATTCAAAGGAAAAGTTCAAAATGACTGAGACTGAAAGTGGTCAATTTTTCGTCATCACCCTATTATATAAAAATGTAATAGCTACTCCGGTTTAAAATTATTTTTTGTGATTTGTTTCATACTTCTGGAGAAGCGAAGAAATCTTGAAGCCCTTGAAAAATGGCTAT
>JAABKJ010007929.1:0-11576 GCA_011634705.1 Andricus grossulariae | reverse complement strand
TGTCTTTTTGGATATAAAATTAATCTTCATTGTTGAAAATTTAACCATTCGGTTAAAAAGTCATATTTTGTTGTTGTTGAAAATTTAACTATTATGTTGCACAAAAAAAATTTGTATTGCAATTTTTTTTTATATCAAAACGTATGTAACTATTCTATTTTTTCTTGAAAACTTATCTTTTTTAGTTGAAAATTTATTTATTTTGTTAAAAAATCGTCTATTTTGGATTGAAAATTCAATTATTTTGGTAGAAAATTCATATTTTTGGGTTGAAAATTAAACTTTTTCGCAGAAAATTTTTTGTTTTGTTTTAAAATTCAGTAGTTGTGTTGGAAATGAACTTGTTCGGTGCAAAATTCAACTGTTCAGTTGAAAATTAATCTGTTTTGGTCGAGAATTTTAACTATTTTCTTGAAAATTCGTTTCTTTAAAGTGAATTCATCTGTTTCTGATTTAAAAAAAAATATATTTTTTGGTGGAAATATCAAGTATCAAACTTTTTGTTGAGAATTCATTTCTTTTGTTGAATATTCATTTCTGTGATTTAAAATTTAACTATTTTGTTAAAAATTCCTTTTCTTTTTTTTGGAAAACATTCTTTTGTCGGGAAATTTAATTATTCCATTTTTTCGTTCAAAATTGATCTTCTTGAGTTCAAAACTCAATTATTTGGTTGCAAATTAATGTATTTGGTTAAAAATTAATCTCTTTTGTTGAAAAATTAACTACTATTTTGTTGAAAATTCGTTTTTTCTTGTTCAAAATAATTTTTTTGAACTTAAAATTGTTATTTTTTTAATTATTTTTGTATATTTTAATCTTTATGGTTAAAAATTCATCTTTGGTTGAGAATTCCACTAAATATTTTCTTTAAAATTCAACTATTACTTAAAAATTAATGTATTTTGTTAAAAATTCATCTTTTTTTATAGAAAATAAATCTTTTTGGTTGAAAATTTAACTATATTGTTGAAAATTAGTTTTTTTTTGTTCAAAAGAATTTTTCTCCTAGTTAACATTATTTTTTTTTTCTCAAAATAGAGAAAAATAGTGTGATTTTTCACGCGATTCGGAAGGAAATTATTTTGAATAAAATTATTATCTAGATAAGTATTGAATTCAATATGAAACGCTTTAAATTCTATCTAAAAAGATGAATTTTTAACCGAACAGTTGAATTTTTAAGCCAAAAAGACTAACTTTTTAGAAAAAATTTGAATTATCAGCCTGAAAAGTTTAATTTGCAAACAAAAAGATAACTTTTTCACAATAAAAAAATAATTTTTCAAACCAAAAGGATAAATTTTCTATCCAAAAAGGCGAATATAAAAAAAATTGGTCAGGAAAAGTCAGAGAATTTCGAAATTGTGATTTTGTAGCAATCCTATCATAATTTTTGTAAGTTACAATTGTCAGAATTATGTATTTTTCAACTGGAACTCTAAAGAAGGAAGAAATTCGAATGCTGCAAAATTGAAAATTTTGATTTTTTAAATATTTTCGATTCATGTGTTACTTTTGTTGGGCCGATTAACCAAGTTTTGAAAAAACTTTTTCAATACTGTTTCTATGTGTGGAAAATGTATTTTCATAATATGTGAAATTTCTCAATTTCAGTATCTAAACGTTGGCAAAATTTATCAGTATGATTCCGGCTTGTGAAAATTAATTGAAAATACTTTTAACTCGACGATGAATCCCTATATCATGTAGACACACTTTTGGACTCAGTGGACTATAATTGACTTGGATTCTTTTCCTGATAATATGGAGGAAATCAGACTACACTTTTGCACTATTAAATCCTCTCCAAATGTAAGTAATTTTCAATATTTTGAATATTTTCAATATTAATCTCAGATTTTTAATCAAGCGCTTCCATGGAAAACAATGCTTAAATTCTTGTGATGTCAATATCAATCAATTTAAAAATTAACCACTAGAAAGAAAATTTGTATTTAATCATTTAACCAGGCTGGCCGCAAAACTTCATTTTCAAAATTCCCTGACTTTTACCTGATTGTTCCTTGAGCAATTTTTTATTTTCTCTGAAAATTAATATTCCAAAAGCAGAATTTTAATCTTGTAAGATTTTTAGAAGAGAATCTTTTATAAACAGGATAAAAAAATCTCGAATAAAAATTTTTAAATTTCAAATTTATTTATTTCAATCAAAAGAGCTTTTAATTTAAAATCAGAAACAGTTGAATGCATCCAAAAAATACGACTTTTGAACAAAAAAGTTGACTTTTAAACCAAATTGTTGAATTTTCAAGCCGAAGAGACGAATTTTCTACAAAACAGTTGAACTTTTGGCCCAAAAATATAAAGTTTAAACAAAAAAGTTAATTTTTAATTAAAAAGAATGGAATTTATATCAGAAATTAGATAAATTTTCAACAAAACATGAATTTTTATACAAAGTTTAATTTTCAACCCAAAAATAATACGCCATACAGAATTTGACAAGCAACAATTCGCATCAGCCGGAAGGTTACGTGTTCAGCTCTCGCTGCCTGCACTTAACAAAAAAAGATTTATTGTTTATTATAATGTTTATAAATATAATTTCCTTCAATAATCTTCGAAAATTCTGCTAATAATAATGTTTTTAATGCCTTCTTTCACGAAAACACTGACTTCATTTAACTTCATCATATTTTTCGCACACAACTTTGTTTTATAAAAATGTTATTAATTGTTTTCATAATGTTTACCGATTATAATTTAAATGGGAAGTATGAACCAGGTTATCTGAACAACAAATTGTATTTTTAATCAGAAATTTCAAAGAACAGTGACTCATCAAAGAAGTATTGGATTCGGAAGGTACGAAATGCGATTAAAAATACAATTTTTCGTTCAAAAAACCTTGTTCATACTCCTAGTGTTAAATATAAATGTTAAGGATTATGAAAATAATCAATGACATTAATAGAAAATAAAACTGTTTGCGAAAAACGTGATAAAGATAAAAAAAGTCCGTTTCCCGTCAAAAAAGGCAATATAAAAATTATTATATGCAGAATTTTTGAAAAATTATTGAAGGAAATTATATTTATAAACATTTCACTGAATACAAATAAAAAAGATTAATAGAAAGAGTCCAGACAGCGAGAATCGAACACGCAACTTTCCGGCCATGAAGCTAAAAATGCGCATATTACTACTCTGTCAAATTAATATTAATCTAATGAGCTTTAACTAAAAATATTATGATCCTAAACTAAAATTTACATTTGGTGATATTCCCTTGTTAACCAAGTAGTACAATTTTCAACAACAAAATATTTTTCAGTCAAGAATAAAAAGAGATTTTTACCAAATTGTTGAATTTTCAAGCAAAAATACGACTTTTCCAAAAGAATGACTTTTTAACAAAATTGTTAAATTTTCAACAAAATAATTCAATTTTCAACAAAATAGTTGAATTGATGAATAAATTGTTGAACTTTAAACAACAAAAAAATGAATTTGACAAGATAGTTACATTTTTTGACAAAAATTGACTTTTCAACACAATAATTAAATTTTAAACGAAATAGCTGAATTGTCAACAAAATAGTTGAATTTTCAACTTATAAAGATAGATTTTCAATCAAGAAGATGAATTTTCAACTAAAAAGATTAATTTTTTACCAAAAAATACGAATTTTCAAACAAATAAATTATTTTCAAACAAATAGTTGAATTATCAACTAAACAAGATAAATTGCCAACCAAAAATGGAAGTTAAATTTTCAGTAAAAAAATTAATTTTCACAAAAAAAAAACACCAAATTTTCAACAAAATAGTCCAGCTTTCAGCCAAAGAAAGTAAATGAATTTTTAAGAAAGTAATTTAACTTTAAACCCAGAAGTCGAATTTTCCAATCAAGAAGACGAATTTTCAACGAATAAAGATTTTTCAGTCAAGAAAGAAAAAAAAGTTCATCCAAATTATTGAACTTGACGAATCTTCTGTAAAAAAAGTTGAATTTTCAACAAAAAAGTTTATTTTCAACCAAACCGTTGCATTTTTAACAAAAAAGAGGAAATTTAAGCCAAAAATATTAGTTTTCTATCAAAAAGACGAATTTTCAACTAAAAAAAATCAATTATTAATCAAAAATGGAACCGCTACATTTTCAGTTTAAAAAATGAATTTTCAACCAAAAATGTATTGTTACATTTTCATTTGAAAAAAAATTATTTTGAACCAAAAAAATTGGTTTTCAAAAAGTGGTTAAACTTTCAACCAACAAGATGCATTTTTAACTAAAATAATAAATCTTCAACTAGAATAATTGAATTTTCAGTTAAATACAAACAAATAATAACATTTTAACCACAAATATACTCGTCAGGAGGAGGCAACTGAAAAAAATAAATAAATACAAGGCAAATAAATTACTAAGAAGAATATTACATCAGGGTGACCACAAACTTCATTATCAAAATTCCCTACCTTTTTCCTGACCAATTTTTCATTTTTTCAGACCATTAATATTCAAAAACAGAATCTTAATCTTGTAACTTTTTTAACATAGAATCTTTTATAAACGGAATAACACAATCTCAAATTAAAATTTCAAATTTATTATCCTTAACAGTTATTTAAAGTACCCTTTTCTAGAAATTTCCCTGACCAATCAAATTCCATGACTTTTTTCTGATTTCCAGGTTTTCCCTGACCTAAGATTTTTTGACGAGACCTAAAATTAGCGACGACACCTCTCTCAATGCAATATCCAGAATGAGTAACTTAAAATGGCTAATGCTAATCTTCATTTACAGCAAAAGTAAAATTACAACTAATGGATTGAGGCAACTAAGAAATCTCGAGAAACACGATATTAGTGGAAATCCAGATTATTTCACAGGCGACATAATGAAGGAAATTGCTAGCAACTGCAGAAAAATATTTTTTTCTCAATATATCACGTGAGTCAAGTTTCAATTTTCTTAATTTATCTTTGGAACTTTTTTTATCCTATTTTTCTGTTTTAGATAATAATCTGACGGACCGAAGCATTTCGGAACTATCGCCCGAAATAAGAGGTGGAAATCGATGAAGACTGAATACTTTAGAAAATTTGAATTGCAGTGTATGCATCGAAATAAAAAAAAATATGTATGTTGGTCGAAGGGGCGATCACTCTGATAAAGGATGTCTGTTTAGCTTATAATATAAATATTAATCTCTCAAAAGATGCTGCGGATTTAACTGCACGTCGGGGAAATGATACTGGTTGAAATTTTCAGTAAAAATAGTTAATTTTCAGTAAAAAGAATTATTTTTCAACTAAAAAACGACTTTCCAACAAAATAGGTAAATTTTCAACCAAAAACATGAGTGTTTTTTAAATAATGAATCTTCAACTAGAAAAATAAATTTTCCACCAAATAGTTTAATTTTCATCTCTAAAGATAATTTTCTACCAATAAAACAAAAACAAATTTCAATAAAATACATGAATTTTTCACTAAACAAGATAAATTTTCAACCAAAAACTGAATAGTTATATTTTCAAAGATAGAAATGAATTTTTATCTAAAACGATGAACCTTCAACGAAAAAAATTAATTTTTAACCAAACAATTGAATTTTCAACCCGAAAGATGAATTTTCTACCTAAAAAGAGGAACTTTTAAGAAAATACATGAATTTTCAACTAAAAAGATAAATTTTCAACCAAAATTAGAATAGTTACATTTTGAGTTGGAAAAGTAAATTTGCAACAACAAAAAAAACGAATATTTAACCGAAGAAATAAGTTTTTACACAAAAGTGAAACAGTCAAATTTTCAGTAAAATAGAAATTGTCAACCGAATAAAATAAATTTTCAACGAAACAGTTAAATTTTGAACCAAACAGATGATTTTGCAACCAAGAAGATGAAATTTCTACAGAAAAAAATTAATTAAAAAAAAACTAATTATTAACCAAACATTTTAATTTTCAAACCCAAAAGATAAATTTTCTACTAAAAAAAAAACACAAATTTCAACCAAATACATGAATTTTCATCCAAAAATGGAACAGTTAAATTTTTAGTAAAAAGTGCATTTTTAACCAAATAAAATACATCTTTTAACGGAATGGTAAAATTTTCAACCAAACAGATACATTTTCAACTAAGGCGATTAAATTTCAATCATGAAAAATAAATTTTCCACAAAAATGGAATAGTTACAATGATGAACCTACTAGCAAAAAAAGTGAATTGTAAACCCAAAAGATAAATTTTCTACAAAAATAACAAACACACAGAATATATGAATTTTCAACCAAAAGAAGTTGGATTTTCAGTAAAAAATTAATTTTTCACCAAATACAATAAATTTTCAATGAAATAGTTCAAATTTTAAAGAAGCAGATGAATTTAACACCAAGAAGATTTAATTTCTACGAAAAAAGATAAATTTTCCACAAAAATGGAATAGTTAAATTTTTCGTTAAAGAAATGAATTTTTAACTAAAATGAACCTTCAACCAGATAAAAATTAATTTTTAACCAAACAGTTGAATTTTGAACACGAAAGATTAATTTTCAACCGAAAAAGACAACTTTTCAAGAAAATACATCAATTTTCAACTAAAAAAGATCAATTTTTAATCAAAAATAGAATAAATAAAATAAATTTTTAAGGAGATAGTTAAACTTTCAACCAAACAGATGATTTTTTAACGAATAAGATCAATTTTCAATCGATCATGCAATAGTTCGATTTCCAGGTTCAAAAAATTAATTAAAAATAAAAAGAATTATTTTCAAAAAAAGTAGTTAAATTTTGAACAAAACGGAACGTTTTTCAAATAAAATGATAAATCATCATCTAGAATTTTTTTTTAAAGTAGTTCCATTTTCAACTAAGTACTTAAATTTTTAAACAAAAAAGACGAATTCTCAACAAAAAAATGTAATATTTGCCATTTCAAATAAACTATATTTTAATTTTAAACCAAAAAAGTCGAATTCTACCAAAAAATACCAGTTTTACAACCAAAAATATACTTGTTAAATTTTCAGTTAGAAAAATAAATTTTCACAACAAAAAAAAAACCGAATTTTTTACAAAATAGTTAAATTTTCAACCAAAAAAAAAATGATTTTTTAACAAAAAAAATTAATTTTCCTCTAATGGGATTAGTTTTCTACCAAAAAAGACGAATTTGTAACTCAATAGTTGAATTTTATCATGTTTCTATATTCCTAATATTAAAAAAATACGTATAAACCAAAAATTAAGACTTCAAAAATTTTCAAATATAAAAATTCTTGTATGAAGATAGCTAGCTATAAACATTCAATCGAATTATATCAAATACCATCCCTTGTTTGAAAAAATTGGTTCACAGGGCAATAATATGATAAAAATCCATTAATATTTCGAATTTTTTAAATTATGTAATTTTTTGTAATTCTCACGATATTTAATGAATAAGCCTCAACCTTTTTTGTTGAAAAAGGTCGTATTTCAAAAAAATATACGTTTACATTTTTTCTGAAATAAAATATTGAAAATTGCAAAAAAAATCATACCTAAAACGATTTTTGAGAAAAATATAAAATCGAACGTTTTTTAACCATGCTCTAAACTTAATCAATAATGGGAATTATTTAGGACTAGAATTCCTCCAAATCCCTTCACACTGCAATCCTTCCAAACACACGGGCATTGAAAAAAAAAAATTTTGACTCCTGAATTCGAATTATGTCAAGATAAGTCAAAAAATGAAGTTCGAAAATTTTCATCGTTATTTAAGAGATTTAAAATTAGTATCACCTTTTTTTAATTTTTATCTAAAAATGAACAATTTTAACAAGAGTTCTTTATTTTATTTAAAGTTATTTATTTATTTTCAAAATATTAAAGACTCAAGTTTTTAATTTCTAAATTGAAAATTAGAAATTTCGAAATGACATTTTCCGATTTTATAATTAAATTTTCAGTATAGAAGCAATTCTCAATTTTTGTTGATCATAAATAATACCTAATACAATAATTTGTAGATAAATTATATCACAACTGTTCGATTTGAAATCTTTAAAAATAAAATGGTTAAACTTCGACCCCGTTTAAATTGAAATTGTTACTTTTAAACATTTAATTTTCAACTCCTTTGAATTGTAATCTTTTCATTGGAAATTGTTCTATTTTGAAGCCTTGCAATTTCAACAAGTTGGAAGGCCATCCCAATTCTGCTTTTAAATAAAAGCTTTCTTTCAGCTTTAAAGTTTTCATTCTTAAAGGACTCTCATTTAAAATATTACTCATAATTCCATTTTGAAACAGTTCATTCTAAATTATTTAGGATGAAGCAATTTAAAAATTAAAACCCTTCAGTCTAGTACATTTTGAAAATTTACAAATGAAAACTCTTCCACTTTAAAGAGGTATAAATAAAAATTCTTAAATTTTGATGGTTTTGAAGATTAAAAGTCAAGTTTTCAATTCTAAATCTTAAAAAAAAATCTTCCAAATTTAATGATTAAAAATTAAAAGTTCTACAATTTTGAAAAGTTTAAATTGAAAGTTCTTGAACTTTGAAAATAAAGAATTGCAATTATTCAATTTGCATGATTTAGATTTTAAAGTATATAATGTTGCAATTTTTTTTTACACTTTAATTTTCAAGATGTATAAATAAAAATTCTTAAATTTCGAATGATTTTGGAAATGAAAGGTCAAGTTTGCAATTCTAAATCTTCCAAATTGAAGAAATTTCGAATGTAAATGTATTTTAAAGTTATATGTCATTTGGAACATTTTTTTTGTAACAGTTCAATTTTGAAAATAAAAAATTTTAAACTCTTTAATTTTAAAAATATATAAATAAAAATGCTTGAATTTTTATAATTTTGAAACTCAAAAGACAAGTTTTTAATTCTAAATTTTCCAAATTGAAGAAATTTCGAACGTAATGCATAAAAATTACAGAATTTAGAATTTTAAGCCTTAAAATTTGGATAATTTTTAATTATAAATTAGAAAAAATATAAACTCTTCGATTCTGAAGATTTACTGCCATTCGCAGTTCTACAATTTTGAAGAGTTACAATTAAAAAGTCTTTAATTTTAAAGATGTTTAAATAAAAATGATTAAATGTTGTTGATTTTAAAGATAAAAAGTAAAGTTTCAATTCTAAATCATCCAAATAGAAAAAATTTCGAATGAAAAGCATTCAAATTACAAAATTTTTAATTGGACAATTTTAATTTTTAAAATTTTTAACTCTTGAATTTTAAAGATTTACAATTCAAAGTTCTAAAAGATTAAAAACTCTTGAATTTTAAAGATTCTTCAATTTTGAAGAGTTGGAATTAAAAATTCTTGTATTTTGAAAATATAGAATTAGAATTTATTAAATTTTCAAGATTTCTATTTTAAAGGTATGTATTTTTGAACACTTTTTTTCGAATAGTTCAATTTTGAAGATTCACGATTGAAAACTCTTTAGTTTTGAAGATTATTTTTAAAAAAAATTTAGATTTTGATGATATTGAAAATCAAAAGATAAGTTTTCAATTCTATATTTTCCAAATTGAAGAAATTGTAAATGTAAAGCATCCAAATTACAAAATTTTCAAATGTAAGACATAAAACTTGCAGAATTTTTTAGTTTAAATTGAAAAAATTACAAGCTTTTGAATTTGAAAGATATACCATTCAAAGTTCTGCAAGTTTCAAGAACACTTATTTCTAACAGTTGAATTTTGTAAATTTACAATTGAAAACTCTTTAATTTTAAAAATGTATAAAAAAAATTTCTAAATTTTTATGATTTTCAAAATCAAAAGAAGAGTTTTTAATTCTAAATTTTCCAAATGGAAGAAATTTCGAATATAAAGTATCCAAATTTCAGAATTTTAAGCTTTAAAATTTTGATAATTTTGAATTAAAAACTTTGAAAAATAAACCTCTTTAATTCTCAAGCTTTACCATTCGTAGTTCTACAATTTTGAAGAGTTACAACTGAAGTATTTAATTTTAAAGATGTTTCGAATGAAAATCATCCAAATTACAGAATTTTTAATTGTAACATTTAAATTAAAAAAAATTAAAAACTCTTGAATTTTAAAGATTCTGCAAATTTGAAGAGTAAAAATTAAAAATTCTTGTATTTTGAAAATATAGAATTAGAATTTATTAAATTTGCAAGATTTATATTTTAAAGGTATGTAATTTTAAACATTTTTTCGAATAGTTCAATTTTTGAAGATGTAAGATTAAAAACTCTTTAATTTTAAAGATAATTTTTTTTAAATTCTTAAATTTTGATAATATTTAAACTTAAAAAGACAAGTTTCCAATTCTAAATTTTCCAAATTGAAGAAATTGTAGATGTAAAGCATCCAAATTACAGAATTTTCAAATATAAGACTTAAAACTTGCATATTTTTTAATTATAAACTTAAAAAATCGAAAGCTCTTGAATTTTAAAGACGTGTAATTTAAAGTTCTATAATTTGGAAGATTTACAATTGAATACTGTTCATTTTTGAAGTCGTATAAATAAAAATTCTTCAATTTTTGATGATTTTGAAGATCAAAAGTCAAGTTTTCAATTATGAACCTTTAAAGTTGAAGAACTTTAAAATGTTAATCACCAAAGCTACATAATTGTTCATTATAAAACTTGCATCATTTTTAATTGTACATTGTCAAAATAAAAAAATCTTCAATTTCAATGATTTACAATTCAAAGTTCTGCAATTTTCAAGAGTTACAATTGGAAATTCTTAAATTTTGAAAATATAGACTTAAAAATTATCCAATTCTGATGATTTATATTTTGAGGGTATCTAGTGTTTTTTTTTTTTAATTTTTCAATTTTGAAGATGTTTGAATAAAAATTCTTAAATTTTGATGATTTTAAAGATCAAAAGTCAAGTTTTCAATTCTAAATGTCCCAGATTGAAGAAATTTCTAATGTAAAACATCCAAAATATAGAATTTTAAAATGTAAGACTTAAAACTTGAATAATATTTAATTATAAATTTTAAACATTAAAAGCGCTTGAATTTTAAAGATTTACCATTCGTAGTTCTACAATTTTGAAGAGTTACAATTGAAAGGTCTTTAATTTTAAATATGTATGAATAAAAATTATTGAATTTTATGATTTTATAGATCCAAAGTCAAGTTTCAATTATAAATCTTCCAAACTGAAGAAATTTCGAATAAAAAGCATCAAAATTACAGAATTTTTAATCGCAAAATTTAAATTAAAAAATTAAGAACTCTTGCATTTTAAAGATTTACAATTGAATACTGTTCATTTTTAAAGAATTATAAATAAAAATTCTTCAATTTTTGATGTTTTTGAAGATCAAAGGTCAAGTTTTCAATTCTGAATCTTTAAAATTAAGGAACTTTCAAACGTTAATCATAAAAATAACATAGTTTTTAATTATAAAACTTAAAATTGCCTAATTTTTAATTTTAAATTGTCAAGATTAAAAACTCTTCAATTTTAATAATTATAATTCAAAGTTCTACAATTTTGAAGGGTTGCAATGGGAAATTCTTAAATTTTGAAAATGTAGACTTGCAAATTATTCAATTTTCATGTTTTTTTTTAATCC
>JAABKJ010007928.1:0-11576 GCA_011634705.1 Andricus grossulariae | reverse complement strand
ATTCAACTATTTTAGTAGAAAATTTAACTATTTGTTTGAAAATTAAACTATTTATTTGAAAAAATAACTTCTTGGTAGAAAATTATTTGTTGTTGTTGTTTATTCATAATGGTGGAAAATTCATGTATTTTGTTAATGAATTAATATGTTTTTGATTTATTTTAACTGATGGAATTTTTTTTTTAAATTCGTGTTTTTTAATTGAATTCAAGCGGTTGGAAATTCCTTCCTTTTTGTTGAAAATTAATTTTTCAAACAGAAAATCTAACTATTTTATTTTGAGTTTGAAATTCAATTCTTGGTTTAAAACTTTTAATATTTATTTGGAAAAATAACTTCTTGGTAGAAAATTATATTTTTTCAGTTTAAAATTCAAATATTTTGTTGCAAATTCAACTATTTGGTTAAAAATTTAACTATTCATTTGAAAAAATAATTATCTGGTAGAAAATTACCTTTTTTGTTGAAAATTCATAGCGTCCAGTAGAAAATTTAAATATTTTGTAGAAAATTCATGTATTTTGTTGAAAATTCGTCCTTTTGTGTAAAAAATTTGAAAAAAATAATTGAATCCACAACCAAAAAGAGGAATAAAAAACAATAATATTGTACCCAAAAAAATGAATTTTCAACAAAATAGATGAAAATAATTAATTTTTTAAATAGTTTATTTTTCAATCAAATAGTTGAATTTTCTACTAAAATATTTGAATTGTCAACTGAGAAGGATAATTTTTCAAACCAAAAATGAAATAATTACATTTTTAGTTGAAAAAATTAGTTTTTAACAAAACAAACAAAAATTTCCCAAGTAGATAATTTTTCAAAGAAATAGTTTAATTTCTAACCATCTTTTTTGATAAAAAATGTAACTTTTTCGTTGAAAATTCAACTATTTTGATAGGTAGTTGACCAATTTTGTTAAAAAATTTAAACTATTTGAAAAATTACCTGTTTTAACATATTTTTTCAAAAACTTGTCTTTTTGGGTAGAGAATTATTCTTCAACAACTTGGTAAAAAAATTTTATTTTCTTAAAAATTCATTTCTTGAACTGAAAATGTTAATATTTCCTTTTTGGTTCAAAACTGATCTTCCTTAGTTGAAACTACAACTATTTTATTAGAAAATTCAATTATATGATTAAAAATTGAATTAATGAAACAAAAATTACCATTTGACAGAAAATTAACATTTTCATCGAAAATTCAGTGTCGGATGTTCAAAATTCTTCTTTTTTGGTTCAATTTAATTGCCCAAAAATTCGTCGTTTTTTGTTGAAAATTAATTCTTTGAACTGAAAATCTAACTTTTTCATTTTCGATGGAAATCTTATTCGAAAATTCAACTATTTTTTTAAAACCTTCTTTATTAGCTTAATGGGAAAGCACCCGTCCGGCAATCGGAAGTTCTGAGGTTCGATTCCCAGCGGAGCGAAAAGAAAAGATCTTTTTTTAGAAAAAATTAATGAAAATAATTTTTAATTAATAAGTCCAACTAGTCTGAAATGACGTTAAAAATGTATGTCCCTGGAAAGTGATAAATTTTGTAGGTAAGAAAAGTTTATTAAAAAATTGGAAAAAATAGTTAAATTTTTAACAAAAGAGATGAATTTTCTAGTTAAATGATAAATCTTCAAAAACAAATTTTAATTTCAAATCAAAGACCGTTTACTTGTAATCCAATTGTAATCCATTTGTAATCCAATTGTAACCTACTTGTAGAATAAGGTAATGCGCTTGTAATAGTAGACAATATACTTGTAATCCACTTGTAATCCACCTGTACTCATATTCAATTCAGATGTAATGTGGAGGTATCCAAGTTTTCAGAGTTAATCCACTTTTTATTGTAGATGAACTACTTGTAATCCTAGGTAATCCACTTTCAACCTACTATAATCCAAGTACTTCGGACAAATTTGAGTAATCCTAGATAACAATAGGTAATATATTTGTAATCCTCTTGTACTCCACTTGCATACCGAGGTAATCTACCTTTCATTAAAGGTAATCCACTTGTAACGCTAGGTAAACTAATTGTGATCCTCAGTAATCCACTGGTCATATGAAAGTAATCCTAGGGAATCCACCTGTAACCTTAGGTAATCCACTTGTAATCCTGCTAATCCAATTAATATAGTACAATACTAGGTCTATCTAAGGTAATCCACTTGTAATTCCAGTCTATTTTTTTGTAATCCTAGATCATCAACTTGTAATCCTAGATAATAAAATTGTAACTATAGATATTCCACTTGAGACCCTGGGTCATTCAATTTTAGCCGGTGATAATCCAATTAATCTAGTGTAATCCTAGGTAACCCCTTTTTAATCCACTTGTGATGAATTTGTGATAAAATTGTAATCCCCGTGTAATCTACATGGAATCAGCCTGTGATTATAGGTAATCCACTTGTAATGCAAACTAATCCAATCAATCCGTCATAGTCCACTTGTAATCCTAGATAATCCTCTTGCAATTTTGGGTAATCCACTTGTAATCTGTGGGAATCCACTTATAACTCACCTAAATCCAAGTCATGCAGAGTAATATGAGTAGTTCTAGGTAATAATAGATAATCTACTTGTAATCCACTTGTAATTGACTTGCATACCGAAGTAATCCACCTTTCATCGGAGATAATCCACTTGTAAGGCTAGGTAAACCAATTCTGATCCTCAGTAATCCACTAGTCATATGAAGGTAATTCTAGATAATCCAATTGTAACCCTGCTAATCCAATCAATATAGTAGAATACCAGGTAATTCGCTATTAATAATAGGTAATCCTCTTATCAAACTAGATAATCTACTTTAAATATAAGATAATCCACTCGTAATCCCAGTATAGTGACTTGTTCTCTTAGATCATCAACTTGTAATATTAAAATATCAAATTGTAATCCTAGATATTCCACTTGAATACCTAGGTCATCTAATTGTAACCCGTAGTGATCCAAGCAACCTAGTGCCATCCTAGGTAATCCTTTCTTAATCCACTTGTGATAAACTTGTAATCGACTTGTAATCCCCGTGTAACCGACATGGAATTAACCTGTAATCTTAGGTTATCCAGTTGTAATGCGAAGTCATTCAATCAATCCATCGTAGTCCACTTGTAATCCTAGATAATCCACTTGTAATCCTAGATAATCTACTTGTAATCTGCAGCAGTCCAGTTTTATTTTGCAGTGATCCACTTGAAATCCAGAGCAATCCAAGTACTCCTGGGTGATTCTCTTGTAATCCTGAACAATCCAAGAAAGCGAATTAAAATCTTAGGTAATCCACTTGTAATTATAGTTAATTGATTTACGATCCCAGGTGATTTACTGGTCATCCTGGACAATCCACTTTCCATGATGAACAATCCAATTGTAACCCGGAAAAATCTAAGCAATTGAGTGCTATTCTAGGTAATCCTAGGTAATTTACTTGTAATATACTGGTAATCCACTTTTAATCCACTTGTAATCCACATGTAATCTACTTTGTAATTTACTTTGTAATCCACATGTAATCCACTTGTAATCCACTCGTAATCCACTTGTAATCCAGTGACAATCTAGTTGTAATCCACTTGTCATCCTCCTAATTCAATTAATATAGTACAATACCAGGTATTTCGCTTGTAGTCACAGTTAATCCACTTGTAATACTAGATATTCCACATTAAATCTCAGGCAATCCACTTGTAATCCCAGTGTATTTACTTTTAATCCTAGATGATAAAATTGTAACCCTAGATATTCCACTTGAATTCCTAGGTCATCTAATTGTAATCCGTGGTAAAAAAAAGTAATCTAGTACAATCCTAGGTCATCCTGGGTAACCCTTTTTTAATCCACTTGTGATGAACTTGTAATCCACTTGTAATCTCCGTGTAATCGCATTAAATCAACATGTAATCACAGTTTGTCCAGTTTTAATGCGAAGATTTTCAATTAATTCGTCGTAGTCCACTTGTAATCCTACATAATCCGGTTGTAATCCAAGATAATATACTTTAGATCCAAGATAATCCAATGGTGATATGCAGCAGTCCAGTTTTATTTTGCGGACATACCCTTGGAATCTGGAGTAATCCAGATGATCCTAGGTAATTCATTTGTAATCCTAGTTGATGTTTTTATTTTGTAATCCTAGTTGCGTAATCGACATAGTTAATCCAGTTGTAATCCTAGATAATCCACTTTTAATCTGCAGCATTCCAGTTTTATTTTGCAGTATTCTTCTTGGATTCCACAGTAATACTAAGTGATTAATTTGTAATCCTAGTTGATGCACTTGTAATCTTAGGGAATCTCCATGTAATCTATAATAATTCCCTTGTTATCCTATAAAATCCACTTGTGATCCTTGGTCATGCAATTGTAATCCTAGTTTATTCACTTGTCATCCTGAACAATTCATGCAAGCCACTTATAATCTTAGGTTATCCAATTTTTATGCTAGTTAATTGAATTGTAATCCCAGATGATTTACTGTTTATCCTGGGCAATCCGCTTCCAATCATAGGTAATCCAATTGTAACCCGGAATAATCCAAGCAGTTTAGTGCTATTCTTGGTAATCTTATGTAATTTACTTGCAAAAATACTAGTAATATACTTGTAATCCACTTGTAGGCGTAGGCAATCCACTTGTAATCCTAGGCAACCCACTTGTAGTTCACTTGTGATAAACTTGTAATCAACTTGTAATCCCCGTGTAATCGACATGGAATCAACCTGTAATAATAGATAACACACTTGTAATCCTATATAATCCACTTTTGATCTTAGATAATCCACTTGTAATCCTAGATCGTCCACTCGTAATCTGCAGCAGGCCAGTGTAATTTTGCAGTAATCTCCTTGGAATCCAGAGTAATGCAAGTAATCCTGCGTGATTGATTTGTAATCCTAGTTGATACACTTGTAATCTTGGGGAATTCTTCTGTAATCTATAATAATTACCTTGTTATCTTAAGTAATCCACTTCTGATCCTTGATCATGCGATTGTAATCCTAGATGATATGCTTGTGCTCCTGCACAATCCATGTAAGCCACTTATGATCCTAGGTAATCCAATTTTGATGCTAGTTCAATAAATTGCAATCCCAGATGATTTACTGGTTATACTGGGCAATCCACTTGCAATCATAGATAATCCAATTGTAACCCGGAATAATTCCAGTAATCTATTGATACTCTTGGTCATATCAGGTAATTTACTTGTAATATACTGGCAATCCACTTGTAATCCACTTGTAGGCGTAGGTAATTCACTTGTAATCCTAGGAAACCCACTTGTAATTCACTTGTTATGAACTTGTAATCGGCTTGTAATCCGCTTGTAATCGACATGGAATCAACCTCTAATCATTGTTGATCCACTTGTAACGCGAAGCAATCCAATTATTTAATGAGTCATAATCCACTAGTAATCCCATATAATCTTATTTAAATCCTAGATAATCCACTTTTAATGCTATATGATCCACTTGTAATCCGAGATAATCCATTTGTAATCCTAGATAATCCACTTGTAATCTGCAGCTGTTCAGTTTTATTTTGCAGTATTCTCCTTGGATTCCACAGAAATCCCACTAATCCTAAATTATTTATTTGTAATCCTAATTGATACAGTTGTAATCTTAGGGAATCCTCATGTAATCTCTAATAATTCCCATGTTATCCTCTATAATCTAATTGTGATCCTTGGGCATGCAATTGTAATCCTAGTGTACTTACTTGTAAACCTGCACAACCCATGTAAGCCACTTATAATCCTAGCTAATCCAATTTTAATGCTAGTTAATTGAATTGCAATCCCAGATGATTCAGTTGTCAACCTGGAAAATCCACTTGCAATCATAGATAATCCAATTGTAACTCGGAAAAATACAAGTAATTTATTGCTATTTTAGGTAATCTTATGTAATTTACTTGTAATATACTGGTGATCCACTTTCATTCCACTTGTAACCTACTTGTAATCCACTTTGTAGTTCACTTTGTAATCCACTTTGTAACCTACTCGTCATCCACTCGTAATAAACTTGTAATCCACTTGTAATACACTGCCAATCCAGTTGTAATCCACTTGTCACCCACTTGTAATCCACTCGTAATCCACTTTGCAATGCACTTTGTAATCTACTTTATAATCTACTTTGTAATCCACCTTTAATTCACTTGTAATCCACTCGTAATCCACGTGTAATCCACTGACAATCTAGTTGTAATCTACTGACAATTCAGTTGTGATCCACTTGCAATCTACTTGTGACCCATCCCTAATCCACTCGTAATCCACTTTGTTATCCACTTTGTAATATACTTTGTAATCTATTTTTAATCCACTCGTAATCCACTTGTAATCCACTGACAATACAGTTGTAATTTACTTGTAATCCACGTGTAGGCCTAGGTAATTAACTTTTAATTCTAGGAAAGCCACTTGGAAGTCCACTAGTGATAAACTTGTAATCAACTTGTAATTCACTTGCAATCCACTGACAATCCAGTTGTAATCCCTTACTAATCCACTTGTAACCCACTTGTAATCCACTCGTGATCCACTTTGCGATCCACTTTGTAATAGACTTGGTAAACTACTCGTAATCCGCCTGTGATCCACTCGTAATCCGCATGTGATCCACTCGTAATCCACTTGTAATCCATTGCCAATCCACTTGTAATCCACTGACAATTCAGTTGTAATCCACTTGTAATCCACTCTTAATCCACTTCGTAATCGACTTTGCAATCCACTTTGTAATCTACTTTATAATTTACTTTGTAATACACTTGTAATCCACTTGTCATACACTCGTCATCCACCTGTAATCCCCCGATAATCCAGTTGTAATCTACTGACAAATCAGTTGTAATCCAATTGCAATCTACTTGCAACCCATCTGTAATCCACTCGTAATCCACTTTGTTATCCACTTTGTAATCTACTTTGTAATATATGTTTTAATCTACTCGTAATCCACTTGTAATCCACTGACAATACAGTTGTAATTTACTTGTATTCCACGTGTAGGCCTGGGTAATCAACTTTTAAGCCTAGGAAAGCCACTTGGTAGTCCACTTGTGTTAAACTTGTAATCAACTTTCAATTCACTTGTTCTCCACTGACAATCCACTTTGTAATCAACTTTGTAAACTACTCGTAATGCGCATGCGATCCACTCGTAATCCACTTGTAATCTACTGACAATCTAATTGTAATCCACTGACAATACAGTTGTAATCCACTTGTAACCGACTTGTAATCCACTTCGTAATCCACTTTTCAATCCACTTTGTAATCTACTTTATAATCTACTTTGTAATACACTCGTAATCCACTTGTAATACACTCGTAATCCACCTGTAATTCACCTGTGATCCACCTACAATCCAGTTGTAATCTACTGACAATTCAGGTGTAATCCACTCGTAATTCACTCGTAATCCACTCCTAATCCACTTTGTTATCCACTTGTAACCCACTTTTAATCCACTCGTAATCCACTTTGTGATCCACTTTGTAATCGAATTTTTAAACTACTCGTAATCCGCTTGTGATCCACTCTTAATCCACTTGTAATCCACTGATAATCCAGTTGTTATCAACTGACAATCCAGTTGTAATTTAGTCGTAATCTACTTGTAACACACCTGTAATCCACTTTGTAATCTACATTGTAATCCACTCGTAATACAATTGTAATCCACTTACAATCCAGTTGTAATCCCCTTCTAATCCACTTGTAACCCTCTTGTAATCCACTGGGTAACCTACTTTGTAATCCACTCGTAATCCATTTGTAATCCACTGACATCCAGTTGTAATCCAGTTATTATCTACTTGTCACCCACCTGTAATCCAGTTGTAATCCACTTGTTACCCACCTGTAATCCACTTTGTAATCTACTTTGTAATCCACTCGTAATCCACTTGTAATCCACTGACAATCCAGTTGTAATTTACTTGTAATCCACTTGTAGGCCTAGGTAATCCACTTTTAATCCCAGGAAAGCCACTTGGAAGTCCACTAGTGATAAACTTGTAATCAACTTGCAATTTACTTAAAATCCAGTTGTAATCATAGGCAATCCACTTTTCATTCGAAGTCCAGCTCCACTGAACCGCATTTTTAGGATTTGTTTCCCCCTGGATTAACATGCAGCTTTTGAACTTAAGAAAATGTTCTGCTATTTTATCGGAAACTCTTCTTATAAATAATGGTTGTAAATTAGCTTTATAATTAACTTTTATCAATAAGATAACTTTCCTCTGCATAAGCTTTTATAAATAACATCTGTAACTTTCATAAAGTTCTCCGTAGGATATGAGTAGAATCTACCGCAACCTGGAAGGCATGAACAGGTTCGTAACTCTCATCAAATATGGCTATTGCGATGAAAATGGCTCATAGGTGATAATCTTAGATGCTAGCATCCGCCAAATGGAGCATCAGCTTGTACCGTAAACCCTGGAGTCAACGAACGAGAAAGTCGCAAGGTCGTTCGTCGACTGATCGCGAGCGATCAGCCGAGAACCAGTCCCACGGAGTTTCCGGTTTCCTCACAATTATCTACCATCATTTCTCGAAATGGCATTACTTCTGTAATCTTCATATCTAACACCTTTATAGCTTCTAAACTCATAAAATGTTTACAACTATCTCAAATTAGAGATACTTTTCCCTAATTAAGATAGCAAAAATCGGTAGATGCGTCGTAAACTACGATCCACGAGAGATTTATGTGCAAACAACTTTGATGAACGCTAACTCAAACTAAGAGATGTTTGCAGTTCAAATTTCAAAAAGATGTTTACAGTTCACACATAATTAAGTTTATACAGTTTGCACACCAAAAATATGTTTACAGTTAGCACATTAAAAGTATGTTCACTGTTTACACATCAAAAAAATGTTTTACAGTTTGCACATCGGAAAGATGTTTCAGGTTACAAATCAGAGAGATGTTCACACTTTACACATCAAAAGATGTTTAAAGTTTACACATCAAAAAGACGTTTACAGTTTGAACGTTAAAAATATGTTTACAGTTTGCACATTAAAAATATGTTCACAGTTTATACATCAAAAAAATGTTTTACAGTTTGCACATCAAAAAGATATTTACAGGTTGGAAGTCAGAAAGATGTTCACAGTTTACACATCGGAAAGATGTCTGTAGTTTGCACATAGAAACGATGTGCACAGTTTACAAATCAGAAAGATGTTCACAGTTTACACATCAAAAATATGTCTGTAATTTGCACATCAAAAAGATGTGCACAGTTTACAAATCAGAAAGATGTCCACATTTTACACATTAAAAATATGTTTACAGTTTGCAAATCAAAAAGATATGCACAGTTTACAAATCAGAAAGATGTTTAAAGTTCAGACATCAAAATGATTTTTACAGCTTACACATCAAAAAGGTGTTAAAATTTCACGCACACATAGATATTTACAGTTTACGCATGAAAAGATGTTAAAGTTTTCATATTAAAACTATGTTTACAGTTTTCATATGAAAAAGATTTTTACAGTTCACACATCAAAAATACATTCACAGTTCACACATAAGAAAGATTTTGACTGTTTACACATCAAACAGGCATTCACAGTTCACACATAAGAAAGATTTTGACAGTTTACGCATACAAAGATAGTTCATGCGTCAAAACGATGTTTACAGTTTACACACCAAAAATATGTTTACAGTTCACGAATATAAAGATGTTTACAGCTTTCACATAAAAAAGATGTTTACATTTTGCGCATCAAAAAGATGTTTATTGTTTACTAATCAGAAAGATGTTTAAAGTTTACACATCAAAGTGATGTTTACAGTTCACACATCAAAAAGATGTTCAAGGGTTCACGCATATAAAGATGTTTACAGCTTTCACATAAAAAAGATGTTTACATTTTGCACATCAAAAAGATGTTTATTGTCTACCAATTAAGAAAGATGTTTAAAGTTTACACATCAAAGTGATGTTTACAGTTCACATATCAAAAAGAGGTTGAAAGTTCACGCATATAAAGATGTTTACAGTTTTCACATAAAAAAGATGTTTACATTTTGCGCATCAAAAAGATGTTTATTGTCTACTAATCAGAAAGATGTTTAAAGTTTACACATCAAAGTGATGTTTACAGTTCACACATCAAAAAGATGTTGAAAGTTCACGCATATAAAGATGTTTACAGTTTTCACATAAAAAAGGTGTTTACAGTTTAAACATAAAAAAGATGTGTACAGTTTGCGCATCCAAAAAATTTTTACAGTCTACAAATCAAAAAGATGTTGACATTTCACGCATACAAAGATGTTTACAGTTTACGCATGAAAAGATGTTAAAGTTTGCATATTAAAATATGTTTACAGTTTACACATAAAAAATATTTTACAGTGTACACATAAAAACAGACGTTCACAGTTCACACGTAAGAAAGATTTTGACAGTTTACGCGAACAAACATACTTTATACGTCAAAATAATGCTTACAGTTTACACATCAAAAAGTTGTTGACAGTTCACGAATATGAAAATATTTACAGTTATGACATAAAAAAATATGTTTACACTTTGCACATCAAAAAGATATTTACAGTTTATACATCAGAAAGATGTTTAAAGTTTACACATCAAAATGATGTTTATAGTTTACACATAAAAATGATGTTTAAAGCTTACATATTAAAAAGATGTTGAAAGTTCACGCATATAGAGATGTTTACAGTTTTCACATACAAAGATGTTTACAGTTTAAGCATCAAAAAGATGTTAACAGTTTTCACAATTAAATTTTTTTTTTAGACTTTACACGTAATAAAGATGTTAGAGATGATTTTTAAGCCCAAAAAGACAAATTGAAAAAAATAATTTCTAACCAAGCAGTTTCGAAATAAAAAGTCACATTTTAAACCAAATAGTTGAGTTTTCTACTAAAACAGTCACATTTTTAACAAAAATTATGAACTTTTAAAAAAAAGTTAATTTGCAACCAAATAGGTTAATTTTCTACCGAAATAGTTAAATATTCAATAAAAATATGAAGTTTTAACAAAAAAAGTTAACTTCAAACCAAACCGTTTAATTTTCGATCAAATTGTTCAATTTCTAAGTCTTAAAGATGATTTTTCTACAAAATAGTTGAATTTTTAACTAATTTCCAAGAAAGGAGATAAATTTTCAATAAAAGTGATGAATCTTTAAAAAAAAGACATTTTAACCTAGAATATAAGTTTTCTACCAACAACGAGTCATTTACAACAAAATACAAGAATTCTTAAACAAATAGTTGAGCTTTTAACAATAAAATGTCAACTTCAAATTAAAATTACTAATTGTTAGCAAAAATGTAATGCTTTTACTTTCAGTTAAAAAAGCGAATTCTGAAAAAAAAACTAATTTCCAACAAAGGAGTTGAATTTTAAACAAAAGATGTGAATTTTCAATGAAAACGATGAATCTTTAAAAAAATGAAATTTCAACCAAATAGTTGAATTTTTAAATAAAAAAGATAAATTTTGAACCAAAAATGGAATAGTTCATTTTTCAGGTAG
>JAABKJ010007927.1:0-11576 GCA_011634705.1 Andricus grossulariae | reverse complement strand
AATTTTGATCCAAAATAGCTGGTTAACGAACTCGTTCTTTCTTTTTAGGCCTTCAAAAAGTGTGCCAAAGCACAATCAAATCTGATCAATCTTTCGAAAGTTATCGTGCCTACACGATAATACAGACTACAGACAGACAAACAGGCAGGCAAACAGATGGACAGACAGACAGACACCTTCGTAAAAACCGTTTTTTCTGACTCACGGGGCCTCAAAACGTCGAAATTTGATTAAATCCGCGAAAGCCCTTTTTCACATAAAACCAATACCTTCTCATTGGGACGAGGATGTAATAAAATACCTGTGATTAGTGTCTCTTATGAAGCAAGGGTTTTTCCATTTTGGAGTCAACAACATGTCAATATTTTATTGTCAAAGTTGAAAATAATTCTAAAATGTGACTCAAATTTAAAAACAATTATATAACATCATATCGTCGAAAAAAGCCTAAAAAATTCAAGAGCCCTTTTTAGTTAGAGACTACATCTTAAATAAGAAAAAAAAAATCTTTACAATGTTTTGAAAAAAACGACGAACATATGAAAAATTAGACAAGAGAAAAACTTTGAGGCGGTAAATTCATTAATAGAGAACAAAGGCGAAATTTAAATGAATCGCAAATGAGGAAAGCGCGCCAAAGCAACTGGATTTTAAATTAGTTTTTGATTTTTTTATAACACTTTGATATATCATTTGTTGACATTTATAATTTCTGTCTCTAAGGTAATAAAAATATTGTGATATTTGTTCATTAAAATAATTCTATTATTAGTCTTTTATAAGTATTTTTTTCTAGCCAGAATTTTAATATAGCTAAAATCAAAATCAAAGTAATGGTTCAAGTTCCAGCAATGTTGTGATGGACCTGCATTCAAATTTTGAACTCTACAATCTCTTTTATGTTCTGCTACTCTATTTCTTAATGTTCTACCTGTTTCACCAATATACACTTTGTCACAACAATTACATTTAATGAGATAAACCATTCCAGACAAAATTTCGGTGTTATCAATATCTTTTTGATTATGTACAAAAATTTTAAGAGTGTTCTGTTTGCTAAAATAAACACTTATGTTAAATTTTTTTAGGCCGACCTTTTGACAATACAAATGATGGGAATTAAAATTAGGATATCTACCAGACCATGAAGCTTTTTTAAACCATTTGGTAATTAACTCACCTTTAGGTGCTTTCATAATTTGCAAATCAATATAATTAATTCCATTGTTATGTTTAAGTTCAAATGTAAACTGTATGGAATTTCCAATACAATTAAAATTATTTATGAAAAAATCAATTTTTGCTGTAGGTACAGTAGTTAAAATATCTATCGTTTATATAAAATAGGTCTAAAATTTAATTTTTTGGAAGCTCTTATTTCTACATCCTCTAAAACTAAACATTGACTCTATGGGAGACAATGGAGAACCCATAGGACAACCATTTAATTGTTTATAATATTTACCATAAAAAGAGAAAACCATGTTAATGAAAGCAGTTCTAGTAGCGATTAAAAATTCATTTTTTGTTATTTTAGTAAGATTATGATTTAGTATTCATTTTTCTTCAATGCAATCTAATGCAATATCTCATGGAATGTTATCAAACATTGAAACAACGTCCAATAAAACTAAAGAATATGTTGGAGGAACTTTAATTGTATTTGAAATGTCTTTTAAATCCCAACTATTTTTAACAAATGATTATGTACTTCATGAAACCGGTTTTAAAACATTAGAAATATATTTGACTAAGTTGTAAGTAGGAGATCCAATTATGGACCTTCAAATAATACTGACGCATATTTACATGGACGGTCGAAGAAAGGCTTGATTTGATTCTTATAAAATTTGATTGTTAATCAGCAGATATTTTTGGTGGCATTCATATTTTTCTTGATCAGAAAAATATTCTGCAAATATAATTTTTCGCAAATAAAACAGTGTGCTATGATCAACAGGGCAAGAAATAAAATAAGCTGTTTGTCATGTATTTGTGTGATTCAGTTGTATATTTTCCTAATTGCAAAATATAATTTTTATCTGAAGTTGGATAGAAAGGTTGAAAGGTTGAAAGCAGATAACATTGACAACCATACATTACTGTTACGTAGAAAAACATAATAAATTCAATGTTCATGTAATCTTAATTGCCTGTAACGTTTTCATCCGTCTTCGAATCACAAAGGAAATTGTATTTTAATCTCACAATCACCCGGACCAATGATGCGCACCTGCTGGTGATACTTCATAACGTCTGAATATACCATATGATGGAGCGTCAACTAAGGAAATTTCCTTTTTACCCCCACCTGTTACTATAATTATACGGCCGAACTCATCAAATAGTGGATGGATAACATTATTTAGTCCATCTCCAACAATGTCCATGTCGATTCGTATGAAATTCAAATCACGTTTGTGTACACGTGGATGATTATTATGGTCCAGGTAATAATAACCATTGTGGGCTCCTAAAAGCATTAAAAACAATACATGCAGGTAGTGAAGCGATTGTGAGGATTAGGGTGGTCCAAAAAAATTGTTTTCGAATTTTAATGAATAACACCCGGAAATTTTTTTGAATCCACATAAAAATAAATCCATTGTTTTTGGGGAAAAAAATTATATTTAGAGGTGGCGCAAACCTCATGTAGTTTAACACGTATTTCCCATAAGAAAAACAAAGTTTTTGTAAATTTTATTCAGAATCCTCAATATTAGCTCAAAGGAGTTGAAAATCAATGTTTTTCTTTCTAATTAGCTATGGAATACAAATGAGATATTACTTTTCAAATATAACTCCCATAATTCTGTTTTACGGGGTCCCAGAGAAACCACATAAGTGAAAAAATTGATTTTGCGAGTTTTTGGCGCTAATTATGATATTTTGGCGTTTTTTAAAATTAAAATTGTTTCTAATATATGAAATACTACTTTAAGCTAATAATTGGATGTTTAAATAAATTTTTTAGTCAATTTATTGTTGTTTTTAGCAATTTTCTCTTCAAATGGAGATAGAAAGTTGCGGTTTTTCAAAAGTTTTCCACTTTTTGTCCAATTTCGAATTAGAGAGAGGTTCATTAATGTTAACAAACATAATTTTTCGAACAATTTTTCATTATTGGTAATAATATTCTCTTAGAATAATGCTAGAAAATTGCAGTTTTTTCTGGAACTTACAACTTTTTGTATACTTTTCACCTGAAGTAAATTATTAATTATTTCAATTTAGCAAAAATAATTATTTTAACAAATCATTATTGTTTACAACTACCTTCTTCTTTAATAATGCTAGATATTTGAGGTTTCTTCTGAAATTTCGAACTTTTGACCCACTTTTCACTTATTAAACTAATAAATAATGCAAGTTGAGAAACATATTTGTTTAAACAATTTATAATTGTTTTAAACTATATTCTCTTAGATAAGTGCTAGAAATTTGTGGTTTTTTCTGAAATATTCAATTGATATCGTTTACAACTATATTCTCCCAGAACAATGCTAGAAAGTTTTTTTTCTGAAATCTATAGTTTTGCTTTGACTTTTTAGCTATGAACAAATAATGAGTGAACCTCAAAAAGAATAATTTTTTAAATAGTATTTTACTTTCTTATGTGAATTATTTTGCCTCTTTTTTCATTGTTCAAAAATTTAATTCATACAAAAAAGCTATCTTACACAAGAGACAAAAACAAAGAATGGAATGATTAGGAGTAGGTGGGAGAACTATGTGTGTAAATGAAAAATTTGGAATTGAAAATATTTTGATATCAGCCCCCCTCCAGCAAAATATATTTGTAAAAGAGAAGGAGATTGTTCAAATTATGTTTCTCTCTAATGTTTATTCATTATTTATTCATAACTAAAAAGGCAAAGCTAAGTTCAACATTTCAGAAGAAACCGCAACTTTCTGGCACTTATCTGAGAGAAAATAGTTACGAACAAGAATAAATTGTTTAAACAATTATTTTTATTAACTGGCATTGATTATTACCTCAATAAGTGAAAAGTGTGCACAAAGTTAAAAATTTTAGAAAAACGGTAACCATCTGGCATTAATATAGTTGAAGATAGTTATTAACAATAATAATTTTCTTGAAAAATTATTTTTGCCCAAACTAAATAATTATTAAGTCACTCCAAATAAAAAATAGACAAATAGTTGGAAAGTTTAGGAAAAAGCGCAACTTTCTACCATTGAGCAAAGAGAATATTATTAAGAAAAATGATAAATTGCTTCAAAAATTATTTCTGGTTACTTGAATTAATTATTACTTTACTCTAATTGAAAAAAGGGCATAAATTGAAAATTTAGAAAAAAACGCAATTATCTAGTATTATTATAGAAGAAGATAGCTATACACGATAATGATTTCTTCAAACAATTATTTTTGCTATAATAAATTAAATATCAACTCACTTCAAGTGAAAAGTGAACTAAAAGCTGCAATTTTTTTTAAAAACCGCGACATTCTACCTCTATTTCAACAGGAAATTATTACCAATGATGATAATAAATTGTTCAAACAGTTATTTTTGTTAACACTGATGAAATTGTACTCTATTTAATTGAAAATCGGACAAAAAGTAAAATTTTTTTTTAAAAAACCGCGACTTTTTATCTCCATCTTTTGGATCTCGCGCTTTGCACCCGATATATAATAATTTATTTTCACTATTTTAAACCTTCATTGTACAAAAATGAACGACGTTACTGACATAATAAAAATATAGTGCTTGTTGAAGAAGATTTATAAAATTTTAGTCAAATGTACATAAAATTGATACAGTGAGAAGATAAAAAAAAGCTTTAAGTAACCTATAAATCCCACGTTTTTCTTCCTAATAGTTATTCGTCTCAAAAAATATTGAAAAATTCAATGTTCGCAATGAGTATCGAGAAAAATGACCATTCTTCATTATTTGTAAATATAACATTTTGGCTGTTACTCAACGATAAATTCACTTTCGATTAAGTCAAATATAAATTGAAATACAGTTGTATACATATGGCTTGATTAAATAAAATTTCACATTATAGATCTTGAGATTTTATCAGTTTCATCATGCTAATAAATCTTTCATTTTTCTCAACCTCAAACTTTAAAAATGAAGTTGCAATCAAAAAATAAAATTATTTAATACATTTATGTGACAATTAAGTTCAAAAAACGTGGTAAATGAAACCTTATACACACATCCTGATTTACTTGAAAAAAGTGACATATCTTTGGGATCGCCAAGAAACGTAGATTTTGAATATAATATTTCTAAATTACTGATGGAAAAACTTGAAAAATGTCATGTCTGGTTATTTTATTCATCTTTAGTACAAAGGAATCCCCTGCTTATCCTCTTCGCTTACCCCGAAAGGAATTAGGATTTGCGGAATTAGAATAAAAGTAGTCACCATTTTTAGCCAAAATTTCCTGGGTAACATAAATAGCATCTTTTGCACGACCCTCTTCGTAGTAGGTACCTAGCTCCTGGAACTCCTTAGGAGTTAAGCAAACTGAAACAAAGGGAGAAAATTCTTCATTCAAATAAGTCTTGTAGTGGTCATAGGAACTTAAAGCTTTTAAATAAAAAAGTGGATACTATATTCAATTCAATTTCGTCTTTTCATTTTTGTTTGTCTCTTGTGTGGTCTTTCCAAAAATTTAATTTTTTTATTTTAAATGCTATTTTTTTATTAGAACTGCGCCTCGTATCAGAAAATTATTTTTAACAACAATTTGTAGCTCTTTTCTTGGGTGAGCAACTTTTTTCAATCAATTTTTTCCATAGCTTGTGTCGTTTGTCCAAAAATTTAATTCTTTTCTTTTCAATTATATTTTTTACGATTTAAACAAAAACTGCGTCTCCTATCAAAAAGTGATTGTTAACAAATTTTAAGATCCTCTTTGAATGCATAATTTTTGTCTTTTCATCTTTTTTTGTACCTGGCGTCGTTTTTCCAAAAATTTAATTTCTTTATATTAAATCCTATTTTGTTGGATTAGAAGAAAATCTACTTCTTCTATATAGAAATGATTAATTACGAATTTATAGATCCCTTTAAAATGAACACATTTTGTCTTCTAATTTTTTTTCGTGCCTTGTGTCGTTTTTCCAAACATTTAATTATTTATTTTGAATATTACTTTTCACGATTGAAACAAAAACTACACGTTCTATATAAAAATTATTTAGGAACAATTTCTTCTCTTCTTTGTGTGAGCAACTTTGATCTATTTATTTTTTTCATAGCTTGTGTCATTTGTCCAAAAATATAATTTTTTAATTTCTAATTTTATTTTTCACGATTGAAACAAAGCCTATGCGTTTCATTAATAAATGATGAATAACAAATTTATAGATCTTTTTTGGGTGTTTGCAGGTTTTGTATAATAATATTTTTTCGTACCCTGCATCATTGGTCAAAAAATTTAATTTTTTAATTTGTTGACCCATTTTTCACGATTGAAACAAAAACCACGCTTTCTGTCAAAAAACAATTAATAAAAATTTGTAGCTTCTATTTGGGTGAACAACTTTTGTCTAATAATTTTTTTCGTAGCTTGTCTCGTTTGTCTAAAAATGTAATGTTGTTATTTTTAATTTTGGTTTTTTACGAAAAAAACAAGTAATACGCGTTTCATCGAAGAGTAATTGATAACAAATTGGTAGATCTTTATAAAATGTACAATTATTGTAAATTCCCCTTCTTTTCTATCTTGCATAGTTGGACTGCAGAATGGAATTTTTCATTTTTTATTATTGTAGGGCTTTTGAAATGCAACGTTTTTTATATGCTGACTTTTTTTCATATCGTGCGTTATTTGGCTTAACATTTTCATTTTCTTTTTTTTTCCCCAATTTTGTAAATACTGGAACTCTGTTAATTTTTTCTATCGAAAAAAGGCGTGAGGATAGATAGAATTTTCAACAAAATATATTTCAGTTTTCAAAAAATTAAATTTTTAACCCGAAAAATATAATCTTAAACAAAACAGTTTCCACCAAAAGAGATAAATGTATCACCAAAAAACAGTTGAATGTCCTACCGAAAAAAACAATTAGTTTTTAACAAAATAAATGAATTTTCTACAAAATAATTAAATGTTCATCAAAATAGTTGAATTTTTGTTTCCTCATAGAGGAAGCTTTGTAATGGTAACATTTTCGAAAAAATTTTAATTCGTTTAATTAAAAAATACAAAGTACAGCAGAATTTAGGGCTTATTGCGGACTCTCGAATACACAAACGAAATTCAAAAAACATCCCCAATGTGCAAAAAATCAGACACCTTGCCAAAAATAAAATCTGCAAGGACGAAAGTGCATCAGAATTTTGGTTTAATTTTGGGCTCTCGAATGCACTGAACAAAACTTTTGAAAACCACCCCTATGTATAAACAGAACAGCACCTTGGTGAAAACTATAACCTGAAAAATACAAAATAGAAAGTAGTATTGGGCTTTTCTTGAGCTGTCGAATGCTTGACATTTTTTTTGCAAAAACAAACCGTGCATCTGTAAAATCAAATATCTGCCTATAAATTCGAGTTGGAATTTCCAAGAAACCTAACAATCAGAGACACTATTCACCCTTTAAAATTCTAAGCAAAGATAATTTTCCGGCAAAGTCGTCCTGACGATGTACAGAGGTGTTTGTTTTTGGCATTAGGGATTAGAGTCCAAAATCGCAGTTGGTATTTTTGAGGATTTCAAAAATTAGAGACTCTATACTGTAAAATTCTAAAAAAATGTATTTTACAAAGTCATATCTGCTTGGTATTAAGAGAATGTTTTTCAACGTTCAGCATTAGCGCCCAAAAGTCGGTGTGTTGGTATTTTTGAAGAGCCAAAAAATCAGAGGCTCTATTTACACTATGAAATGCTAAGAAAAATCATTTTTTGAGAAAGACATGTTTACCAGGTATAAAGGGGTTGTTTTCTAACGTTCAGGGTAGAAGCTCAAAAATCGGAGTTCATGTTTTTGAAGAGCCCAAGAAACAGAGACTCAGTTGACACTGTACAATTCTCAAAAAGATTATGTTATGACAAAAGTCTTCTTTGCGTGGTATCAAGGGGTTGTTTTTAACCGTAAAGGGCTGGAGCCTAAAAATCAAAGTTGGTATTTTGAAGGAGCCTGAAAATCAGAGACTCTTTTTACACAATACAATTCTAAAAAGGATTTTTTTTGACAAAGTCCCATTTGTTTCTTATCCAGGGGTTGTCTCTTAACATTAAGGGTTGGAGCCCGAAAATCAGTCTTTGTAGGTTTTAGGAGCACAGAAATCAGAGACTCTGTTTACCTTTGTAAAATTCGAAGAAAGATTATTTTCCGACAAGGTCATATCTGCGTGATAACAAGGGGTTCTTTAATAAAGTTAAGGGTTCTAGATGAGAATTCGGAGTTGGTATTTTTGAGGAGCCCAAGAGTCAGAGATTCTATTTATACTTCGAAATTCTTAAAAATTTTATTTTTTGTCAAAGACGCAACTGCTTGATATGAAGGGGTAGATTTTCAACGTTAAGGGTTTGAGCCCAAAAACCGTAGTTGATATTTTTGAAGAGCCCAAAAATCAGAGACTCTGTTGATACTGTAAAATTCTCCAAAAGATTATTTTTTGACGAAGTCATGTTTGCCTGGTATCAAGGGGTTGTTTTTTAAAGTTAAGGGTTAAAGCCCAAAAACGGGTGTTGAAAGTTTTAAGGAGCGCAATAATTGGAGCCTCTATTTACACTGTAAAATTCTAAAAAATATTGTTTTTTGACAAAATCATATCTGGCTGGTAACAAGGGATAAATCAGTGTTGGTATTTTTGAGGAGCCTACAAATCAGAGACTCAATTGAGACTGTAAAATTTTTAGAGATTATTTTTGACAAAGTTTTATCTGCGTGTTATCAAGGGGTTGTTTTTCAAGGTTAAGAGTTGGAGCCCAAAAATGGGTGTTGGAATTTTTGTGGAGCCCGAAAATCGGAGCCTCTACTTACACCGTAAAATTCTAACAGACCTAGTCCTACCATCTATACTCCTAATTATGTAACCCATTGCTTTTGTCTCCTGTGTAAGCTAGCTTTTTTGTTCACATTACTTTTGTTCAAACATTGGGAAAAGAGCAAAAATAATTCAAATTGAAAAATACAATACTATTAACAAATTATTCTGGCAGAGGTTCACTTATTATTTGCTCATAACTAAAAAGTCAAAGCAAAACCAAAGATTTCAGAAAAAAAATTCTAGCAATATTCTAAGAGGAGAAAGTTATTAACAATTATCATTTCTGTAAATGATTATTTTTGCTAAATTGAATTAACTTTTAACTTACTTCAAGTGAAAAGTATACAAATAATTGAAAATTTCAGAAAAAAGGGAACTATCTAGCGTTATTCAAATTTAATATTATTAACAATAATGATAAATTGTTTAAACAATTAATTTCGTTAATATCAATTGATTATTCACCTCACTCTTATTAAAAATCGGACATAAAGTAGAACATTTTTGAAAAAACCGTGACTTTCTAACTCTATTTTAGGAAAAAAATTGCTAAAAACAATAATAAATAGAATAGACATTTTATTTGAACATCTAGTTATCAGTAAAAGATAGTATTTCATGTATTGAGAACAATTTGTACTTGAGAAATCACAAAAAAATCATATTTGGCGCCAAATATCTCAAAACCCATTTTGGCACTTATGGGGTTTATTTGGGACCCTATGAAGCATACTTATGGTAGTGATATTTGAAAACTTTTATTTGATGATATTCTATGGCTAAGTGTAAAGATAAATTTCGAGTTTTAACTTGATTCAGTTAATATTGACGATTCTGAATTCAATTTACAAAAACATATTTTTTCTTATGGGAAATACGAGTTGAAACTCATAGGGCTTGCACAATTAAAGATAACAAAGTTTAATATAAGAAAGCAATTGTACTATATGTAGAACTTTGAAAAATCAATAACAAGGCAATAATTTGAAAAATGTAAATAAGCTACGCCACCTCCACCCGGAACATAACGCGTTTATAATTCATTGATTCAAGTGTAAAAACAGTAGAAAGATACACACTTTATTTGTTTCACCTTACCTCGAATAGATGAACTTTCAATCAAAAGAGTCGAAATTGCGACATAAAAGTTAAAGTTTTACCCAACAAGTTAAATTTTTAACCTACGAAGATGAATCTTCGACAAATGATCAAAATTTCAACCAAAAAGATTAAAATTTGACCAAAAGCATTTCATTTTGAAGTAAAAAATATGAATCATTCACAGTCTGAAAACAATTTTCTTGAAGCAAAAGAACTGTTTTCTTGATACGAATGAAAAATTGGTTGAATCAAGCAAACTTGTGTTCGTTTAAGAAAATGTTTGAATCATCCAACATCATTTTTTTTTAATCAACCAAATACTAGTAGAATTTTTAACTAAAAAAGGTTAATTCTAAACCAATATTAGAATATTAGTACAATAGTAGAGCATTTAACCAAATAATATGGATTCTAGTCGAAAAAAGAATGAATGTTGTATATAAAAAGACATATTTTCAACAACAAAATATATATACTAAGATATAATACTTTATATTTACGAATAGTATTAACAAGAACCGCCGAACCAAACACCAGTGTATCACGGACCCTCATTTTTGCTTTGATAGAGAAAATTGATGTCTAAGGGAATTGGTGATCGAAGAGTAACTAATGAAATATTCTACAGAATATCCCATTTTATACTGGAACCTTTATATACCTTTGGTTTTGGGCAAGGCCTACCTTGGCGGGGTATGCAAGGCAAGTTACATTAAGTTTCCAGTGCTATGCTAATCGCGATCTCCTTCGTTCTTCCAGAATATTCCAGTTTTTTCAAACACGATTAGAGAAAGAGAACTAACTATTGCGGCACATGACTGGAATCATCGGAATTCCGGGAATTCATGGAATTCGCGGAATTCATGAAATTCACGGAATTCATGGAATACACAGAATTCATGGAATTCACGGAATTCATGGAAGTCAAGGAATTCATGGATTGCATGGAATTCACGGAATTCACGAGATTCACGGAACTCATGAAATTCACGGAATTCACGGAATTCATGAAATTCACGGAATTCATGGAATTCACGGAATTCATGAAATTCACGGAATTCATGGAGTACACAGAATTCACGGAATTCACGGAATTCATGGAATTCATAGAATTCACGGAATTCAGGGAATTCGCGGAATTCATGGAATTCGCGGAATTCATGGAAGTCAAGGAATTCATGGAATGCATGGAATTCACAGAATTCACGAGATTCACGGAACTCATGAAATTCACGGAATTCACGTAATTCATGAAATTCACGGAATTCATGGAATTCACGGAATTCATGAAATTCACGGAATTCACGGAATTCATGGAATTCATGGAATACACAGAATTCACGGAATTCATGGAATTCACAGAATTCATGGAATTCACAGAATTCAGGGAATTCGCGGAATTCATGGAAGTCAAGGAATTCATGGAATGCATGGAATTCGCAGAATTCACGAGATTCACGGAACTCATGAAATTCGCGGAATTC
>JAABKJ010007926.1:0-11576 GCA_011634705.1 Andricus grossulariae | reverse complement strand
TCTTAGTTTGATTTGATACATGATCCTGAATCAGATCATTTTGATCTCAAAAGTAGATCATTTATTGCGGTCGATCAAAATGCTCTTAATTTCGGTATCATTTTTGTAGCATATCAAAATGATGTTGATTTCGGTATCATTTTGAACGATTTTTTTTACTGTGTAGATGCTCAGGCTTAACATATTTTATCTTTAAATATAGGACAGCAATCTAGATGGTCGAAGTTAGTATCTGTAGATATTAAAAAGTGAGATGTTACTCTGTAACATCCAAAATGTTTAACTAAAATATCCGAGATATTACATGTATGCATATATACATGGTTATGTCGAATAACGGCTTCAAATATTTGAATTTACTTATTTCTGAGCATTTAGGGAATTAATTGATCATCTATTTGTGAATTTAAAACTAAACTTGAATGTTCGTACATGAACGAAAAACAGATAAAAGGTATGAAATGTCGATCAGATGATACATTCAGTCAAGTTGAGCTTATGTTTAATGTTTTATGTAATTCAAAATAAAAACGGCGTAAGTAAGCTGAGTACGAATGATCTGTAATCTGTATTTAAAATCCTATCTATTTTTAATTACTCAAACTCATATTTTATTATAAATTTACAAGCATTTCGTCAAATGATCTAATGTGTTCGAGTCAATATAACCTCAAACTTAAGAACATTGTTCCGTCGTGTAGAGTGTAGACTGTAGACAGCGAAAGTCGTTATCCAATTTTAATTAAGGATAGCTAATTTTGATTCTTTGAAAATGTTCCACAATTGTAATATTCCATAATTGTAATATCGAAAATATATAGCCGTCAAATATAGTCGTAAATTTCCAATGCGCGATGCGCATGCGCTCGGCCGATTTTAACATCTGAATCTGTTTCAATTTAACATAAAAATATTTTTCCATTTTCCTCCATGTTGGCACAATTGTGAATAAAAATTACTTAAAATATACAGTATATTATTAATAACAAATCTACCTATCTGTGCTGACATATAATTTGTAACACATCTCTTTCTTTCTAATTAACTTATTTTTATTCTTGAGATCTGTATATTTATAAATGGAGGTTAGGAAACAGAAAACAAACCGGCCTACCTGATGCACGCGCACGCGCATATGAGCAGTCGTCAACTTCTATATTGTACCGTACGGGAATGATGCAAGGAAAGTGATGAAGTTTAGCCTTTTTTAATATTAAGAAAAAAACAGATTTTAATCATAAAAATTTACCTACTTATGAAAGAAAACACCGCTGTGCAAGTAACGGAATTTTTTTGTAATTTATTTTCACTCCGAACTGGTTTTTAACTCACGTACGGTAATGGTGTTTCTGTTGTCAAAATACACTTTTCAATTTTAATATCGGATTCACAAAAAAAATAGTTAATATGTTAAGCTCAATTTTATAGAATCTCGTATTAAACTATACGCTTAATATTTCTGTATTCATTACTCAATTGCAACTACAATATTTTACCAGAAAAAAAGACGTACGGTAATGACGTCTGAAATTACGAAAATCGAGGGACAGACTTTAAGGTTTTTACAATATTATTTATTTGACTTGAAAAATGTGCATAAATTATATTTATGTTCATCTAAAGTTTAGAAACTTGATACGTCAAGTGTTTTTCAGAGGACTGTCAAAGAAAAGGAGAAAAACAGTTTATCCTTGTGCAAAGTGAGGTTGGGATGCCGTACGTTAATGACGTTTGGGGTGTTCTTTTATTAATTTGAAGTAAAAAGGAACGCAAATAAAAAAAAAGAAATGACCATTTCGTAGATGATGATAATAACTATTTATTGAATTTTAAAAAAAATCAGTACGAGTTTCTAAGTTAATGTATAATTAATATTAAATTTCCACCGAAAATGATGAAATTTTTACAAAAAGAGAAAAATTTTCAAACAAATAAAACTTAAGAAAACACTAAGTTTCATCCAATGTTATGAATTTTTATTTAAAATTATGAATCGTCTATCAAAAGAATTAAATTTTTCTACACCTTGTCAATTTTAAATCACGTAATTGAATTTTCAACCAAAAATATAAGGTTTGATCCAGTATGATTAATTTTCAACAAAATAATTAAATTTTTACCAAAAGAGAAACATGTGAAAAAAAAAATTTTAAACAAATAATTTTCATCTGAAGTTAAGAATTTTCATCTAAAATGATGAATCCTTTATTAAGAAAATTGAATTTTCTCAAACGAGATAAATTTTTAATCACACAATTGAATTTCCAACCAAACAGATAAGGTTTAATCCAATATGATTAATTTTCAACAAAATAGTTGAATTTTCCTGAAAACAGAAGAATTTTTAACTAAAATGATCAATCTTCCGAAAAAAAAAATAAAAAAAATTTAACAAATTAGTTAACCTTTCAATCAGCTACTTGACTTTTCGATCAAACAAGATTAGTTTACTATAAAGAAGATGAATTTCCGACAAAATACATGGTTTTTCAATCAAATAATTATAACTTTTCAAAAAAAGTTTTAATTTTTATTTAAAAATATAAATTTTCTACCAAAAATGGAATAGTTAAATTTGCAGTTTATAACAAAAATTTTCAACTAAGATAATGAATTTTCAACCAAAAAAGAAATTTTTCAGAAATAAGATTAATATTCAACCAAGTAGTTGAGTTTTCAAACCATATAATAAAACTTTAGTCAAGAACACAACTGAATATTCAGGAAAATATTTGAATCCTCAACTACAATAAACAAATTTCCTGATAAAAATAATTTTCAACCAAATGCATTCTTTTTTCGCCAAAAATGTAATAATTAAATCTTCAGTTAAGAAAATTAATTTTTCGACAAAAAAAATTTCCCCTGAATAGGAAAATTTTTTAATTAAATTTGGAATATTCAACAAACAACAAAATTTTCGAACAAAATATTTCAATCTTTAACCAATTAAATTAAATTCCTAAGAAAAAAGACAAATTTTCAATTAAACACATGAATTCTAAAATGAATAGCTTATATTTTTAAATTAAGACGATCAATATTCAAATTAAAATGCAATTGTTAATTCCTTCAGAAAATTAATTCTAGAAAAACAAAATTCTAACAAAAAAAAATTAAATTTTTAACCGAAAAGATGAATCTTCAAACAGAAAAATGAACTTTTAATGAAGTTTTTTAACTTTTGATTCAGCATTTAAATTTTAAACCAAAAAAATGAATCTCCTACAAAATCCATAAATTTTTAACTAAATGTCATGCATTTTCGAGCAAAAATTTAATATTAATATTTTAATTGAAAAAAATTATGTTCCCAAAACAAACAACGCCTTTGAGAAAAAACAAAAACATTTTAAATCCATCACATTTTTAATCTTTAACAACAAAACTGAATTTCCAGCAAAATAGTTGAATCCTCAACTAAGAAAAAAATAATTTTTTACTAAATAAGAAGAATCTTCGAAAGAATATTAACATTTTTAAACAAAAAAATAATTTCTAACACATTAGTTTAACTTGCAACGAAATAGTTAAATTTCTAACCAGAAAGATTTTAATTTTAAATAAAAAAAATTTATTTTTTATTTTTTTATTTAACCGACAATATGAATTTTCAACAAGATAATTGAATCAACTAAAAAAAAAATGGTTAGCAAAAAAGACGAATTTTCGACAAAATACATTAATTTTTGACAAAAATTTAATAGTTAAATTTTCCGACGAAAAAATTAATTTTTAACAACAAAATTTTCACCTAAGAAGTACATTTTGAATTCAAATTTTTAATCTTCAACTACACAACTGAATTTTCAACAAAATCCTAATTTTAATTGTCATAGCTAAAAAAATGTCTCTATTCTTTCAAAATGCTGTATAAAATGAGCCCAGGATGAAGCCAATTTGTCTATTTTTTAAGTAGATATTGCAAAAGTAGAGTAAATTTTAATTTTTTGTTTAACTTTCAATAAACTTCCGTAATAATAAATATTTTTTTAATGTTCTTGGGCTCATTTTTAAGCTATTTTTCATCACTTTTTCCAACTTGAACTATTCAATTCTTGGTTGAAAAATTATCCTTTTTAGTTAAAAATTCATCTTTTTGGTAGAAATTAATCTTCTTCGTGGAAAATTAATCTTTTTGGGTCGAATTTCAATTATTTCAGTTAAATATTCATCATTTGAGTAAAAAATGCATCTTTCTTGTATAAAAATCAACTATTCCAGTTCAAGCTTCATCGATTTACTTGAAAATTCATCACTTTGTTGAAAAATGTAATTATTTGTTTGAAAATTAATTATTTGTATTGAAAGTTATTTGTTTTAACTGAAAATGTTACTTTTCGAATAGAATATTTTATAATTTTAGTTGAAAATTCATTAATTTGGTTGAAAATTTGTTGTTTTTTTATGGGAAATTAAGTTTTTTATTTGAAAATTTAACTATTACATTTTTGGACAATTCATTTTAATTGGAAATTCGTCTCTTTGGTTGAAAAATAAGTTATTTTTGTAAGAATTATTTTCTTCTGTGACTGAATATTACTTTTTTTTACACTGAAAATGTAACTATCCCAGCTGGATATTCCATCATTTTAGTAAAAAATTTAACTCTTTCTTTGAATATCAATTTTGTAACTAAAAATTTAACTATTCAATTTTTGGTTAAAAAATTATCTTTTTTAATCGAAAATTCGTATTTTTGGTAGAAATTAATCTTCTTGGTTGAAAATTCATATTTTTGCTTGAAAATTCAATTATTCTAGTTAAAGATTTATCATTTTAGTTGAAAATAAATCTTTTTAGTTCAAAATTGAACTATTCCATTTGAAGATTCATCATTTCAATTTTAAAAATAATTTCTTTGGTAGAATATATATATTTTTTTCACTGGAAATTTGACTTTTTGTTTCTTAGTTGACAATTTATCTTTCCTAATTGAAAATTCGTATTTTTTGGTAAAAATCAATCTTCTTGGTTCAAAATAAGAGTTTTGATTCAAAACTAATTTTTTAAAATGTAAATTTAACTATTACATTTTGCGTTGAATATTGTTCTTTTTTAGTTTAAAAAGTCAACTACTGGGTTGAAAAAAATCGCATTTTTTGGTAGAAAATTAAACTTCTTGTTCGAAATTAAAACTACTTGGTTGAAAGCTAAACTCTTTTGTTAAAAATTTATCTTTTTGGTTTGGAAGTCATTATATTTCGGTTGACGATTCATAATTTTATATGAAAATTCATAAAATTTGGTTGAAATTTTTTTTTATTTTTTCAGGGGGGGAGGAAGCTATTTTTTTACTAAAAATGAAACTATTCCATTTTTTCTAGAAAACTGATCCTTTTTATTTTAAAATTCAACTATTTGTTGGAAAATTGATATTTTTTAATTGAAAATTTAACTATTTTTGTACTCTGAAAAATTATATCTGGAAAAACTTGAGATACCTGGAAAAAGCTGCAATTGTCAAGGAATTTTTCTTCAAGATTTTCAACCGATTCATGTATGGAAATTTTCCCATACTGAGGTATTGTAAATTTTAAGAAAATTTTGAAATTAACACTATTTTTGCGATATCTACTTAAAAAATAGACAAATTGACTTCATCCTGAACTCATGTTGCACATAACTTTGAGAGAATTCAACCCTTTGAAGAGAAAATTAACAAAAAATTATTTTATTATTATTACTTTTTTTTTCTTGCACAGCAGTCTATAATGGACGTTCAGATATAGATAGTGCGGAAGGTAATATCTTGCTAATATGATGTAATACAAGACCATAAAAAATTGCTCAGCAGAGAGTAATATCGATAAATCTTAGCTCTTTGGTCAATCGATATTCGATCAATTGAGAAGGAGCATGATCATGATGGCCCCCTGGAGAATTATTCGCCGTTGTGTTCTGTATTCTTCACGTGATCAGTATATATATGTATAATATATATGTATATATATATGTATATATATATAAATGTAAGAATGTACGCCACTTGTTGAGAAACATTAGAAAAATCTTTATTTGCTTCTTAATAAAAAAAACAAACACGGAAAAGTCCACACTATCCGTTTACGATCTGTACTTGGGAAGGGGAAAAACTAAAATATCTCCAAATAGCATATATGCACACAAAATATGAAAATTCGCATTCTTCTGAAATAATCAGTTTTTTCTGCATTTGAAAAAAATGAAGATCGTTTATACGCTGGCCTTCACCTCAGCCGTCATTTTTAATTTTATTGGTAAGCTTGTAAAATTTTATCTTAAAATCAACTAATCATGGTGGACTTTAATGGAACTCAGCCCAAAAGGTCTTGCACCTCCCAGTTTTTCCTGTCTGTGACACCTCACGATCATTTTGAGAACAAACTAGAAACAATTACACTGTTCAATAAAACATGACCCGTGTGTTCATCGAATGAGATATATCATTTCCAGAGTAGTTTTCTGTGCTGAATCTAAGTATATCCTTTGTTTTTTCCCAGAACGTTAGGTTTTTAAGATTTTTTTAGTCAAAATTTTCAAACAAGTTTATAGTTCCAGCTGCAACTGTTCAAAGGATACATGGCGGAGAAGTTTTCTCTTTGGGAGGAGTACGTCTGTGCATGGAGCAACTGTACAGTGTACACGTTGTGGGCCGCTGGTACTACTGTGCGCTGACCCATCTGTACACGTATAAATGTTGACGTGGACAGTTGGGAGGGTACCATCTGTACACGTGAACCATTAGTAGGGTACCATCTGTGTACGTCAAAATTTAAACGTGCTAACTTCTCACGTACGTCTAACGTCTAACGTACCAACGTCTCACGTGCAATTATCTGCCACGTATCTTTCGAATAGTTGCAGCTGGAACTATAAATTTTTTTTTTTTTTTTTTGCATCAAGAAACGAAGAGAATAACACCCAGTCGACTAAAAAATATGGTATTGAGATTAATATAAAGTTTTTTTTTAATACCATTTGTTTTCGTGTTTTTTTTTTAATTTTTATTTATTTATCTCAGAAACCGCACAATATATCGAAAAAATAAAACCATGTTTGGATTGTGCTTTAAAAAACTCTTGGAGATCAATGAAAATCAATGTACTATTTGGACCCCCCCAACTAGCAAATTGTGTTTTTTCCAGGGTGAAGTGTAAAAATCGATTTGTTTTAGTCCTGCAGATAATTTTATATCCAGGATATGACACTCACTCACTAGATGAGTGTTATTTCCACAAAACTATATTTAATCACCCCCCCCCCCACGGTAATATGGGGGAAGGGTCATTAAATAAGCACAGGTCATAAACAGATAGTATGGCAAATTAAGATTTTTCTAATATTACTCAACAACTGACATACATTTTTCCAATCTTATCTATATGAAAGGGTGATACAAAAAAGAAGATTGAGAAAAAATAGATCGTTTTCTGTGAATACGATAACTTTTGAAAGATTTATCGGATTAGATTGCCCTTTCGTACAATCTTTCAAGACCTAGAAAGAAGGGATGGGTTTGTTAACTAGCCATTTTTGACTGGCGATTTTAGTTTTATCCATCAAAAATACTTTTTTTCTTAATCAAAATTTCAATTTTCCAGCAAAACTATACGAGATACAAAAAAAAACGTTAACGGACGACGCAATATTTTCTTGATCTAGGAATATATTTCTTGTCTCAATCAAATGGTGTAGATTGAAGATACTTCAATTTCTACATTTAAGTGCATTTTCCTGAGACAAGACCAATTATCTTGGATAATGAAAATATTATATCGTCCGCAATCGTACCGATATTTTCTTGATTCAGTGCTAATTTTTTTTCCGTGTAGCTGTCAAAAAGTATTTTTTATCAAAAAATTGGACTAATAAATTTCGTATTTTAATTATGTTATTATAACTCAGTTCCTTATGTTGAATAAGACCTTGTTTTATGAAACTCATCCAGGAAAAAAGAATCGATTGAATGGAATCAAGGAAAAATTACCGATTGAAATAATTAAATTTACGAGCCGAATTAAAAATTTTACAAACCGATAGACCGCTATTCACGTGAATCGGCATTCTTAAATTCTCCCATTCAGATATTTTCCATTCAATCGATTCTGTTTTCCTGGGTATATGGATGTTTTAAGTTCCTTTTATAATTCCTTGCTTCTGCTTCATTTAATGTGAAAACACTTTGTCAAAAGAATAAATGATAAAGCCGCTTTTTTTCTGAGAATTTTAAAAGTCAACTTACTTAAAAACCCCAACATTTTTGCTCTTCTTTTTTTCATATATTTGTCGTGATGTAAAAAGTATATTACATGATAGTCTGCCCTGTGTACGCGCCTTGGAGAGAATAGAAATTTTTTTGCCTGAAAAACGATCATTCACGTTTCCCGCCGAAACGATACAAGATACAAGAAAAGGCAGAGAAACAAAATTATTTCTCTAATAAAAAGTTCTACGAAAATTTCTCTTGCCACTTTTTGCTATCTCGTGTTATTTTTCAGATTTATGTGAAAATGTGTATAAAATCATTCGAAAGATTTTTTCGCTCAACAATATAATTTGAAAGGGTCATAAAAACAAAGAAAAACATAATTTAAGAGTTTCGACAATTTTTGCATCAAAATTTTTTCATTTGAAGTCGGTATTTTTGAAATAATGGATACCCTCTATTTTTCTAACTTACTTCATTAGTCTTTTTTATAACAGGCTGTTAAAACTGTTAAATGAAGTCTTTTTAGGTTTTTTATCGCACCATAAAATTGTATTGTCGAGAGAAGAAAAATAAATATAGAAGGATTTCATACATATTTTCACAAAAAACTCGAAAATAAAATGAGATAGGAAAACGTGTCAAGCGTCATTTTTTAGAACTCTTTTAGAGCAAGAATTTTATTTCTCTGACTTTTTTTTCGTACCTTGTATCGTTTTCGCAAGAAACGTAAATTTTCATTTTCTAGACCAAAAAAAAATCTCTTCGCTCCAAGACGTGGACACAGGAGCGCCTACCATGAAATATACTCTTTATATTAGGAGGAATCTAGAAAAATATGTATAGAAAAAAACGCTGGAGTTTTTGAGAAACTTGACTGAATATTTTCAGAGAAACCGCCGCCATTTCGTCAATTTTTAACTCTTTCGAAATATTCCAACGAATTTCGATAGAAGAGGATATATTATGATTTCAAATTATTCAGGATATTTTTTAATTCATAAAATATTTAATTAAGAACAACTCTACTTATAGTTCCTAAATAAAACTATTTCTAATAAAACCGTAATAAATAGAATTATTAAAATCTTTCAAGGAAAAATGGCATATTGACACTAAAGTTCTTGTTTTTCAATGTCAATGCAAACACTCGTAAATGCGTTATATTGAGCCTCCTTACACCGTACGCTATTCGTAGGCTTAAACAACTTAAGTGGGGGTAGAGTGGGGATAAGCCTAACTGAGGCGTAACCTTGGCGCATGAGAGGGAGATACACTGGACGCTTACTCTCTACTCCCTCCCATGCGTTTTCATAAAAAAATGGCCTTGAGCAAATTTGTAGATATTTTTGGGATTTTTAAGAAAATTGTATTTAAGTACTGCAAACATATTGGAATGAAATTTGATTAATGTTTTGGGACATGTTATAAAAATTTAACAATGTTGACGTCCGTGCTTTTAAAACTTTAATGAATACAAATTTCAATGTTACAGTGATTAATTCAGGAAAAATAATTTAGGAAGAACAAGAAAAAATCTGCCTCAGCCCGGATTTGAGCCGGGAACGCCACAATACATGAGTGGAGCGTCAACCATTTGCGCCACCGAGGTCTCGCAGATATTGCCGCATTTCTCCATTGCGATAAATTTACGTGCGAAAAAAAGGTGTCTATGAACAATAAGAAAAGATCTGCTCAGGCCTCTGTGGCGTAATTAATTATCGCTCCACTTATGTATAGTGGCGTTCTTGGTTCAAATCCTGCTGACGCAGATTTTTTCTTGTTCTTCAAATATTATTTTATCCGAAGTAATCGTTTTAACATTGAAATTTGTATTAATTAAGTAATTAACCCTCAAACGGTACACTGGTGCAGATTCGCACCGGAAATTGTTTTATTTTGTTGGCATTTACGCAGGCGACTTATTCCCATTATATTATATATATTAAATATGCGTAATATATGCTAGATGTTTATTATATGTTTAATATATTAAATATTTCATGTTAACATTGCAAAAAAAAACAATTCGCTCAAGTGGACCTTTTACATATGCTGGGTTGGAGTGTACCGTTTGAGGGTTAAGTAATATTAAAATATATTAAATTTTAAATTGCTTTTCTTTATTTGATGAACTGTAATGCAAAAAAATAAAAAATTCTGCTGAATAAGATTAAAATAAATGTCTAATTATTTTTTTTTTTAAATTCACATGACCCTACTCCAAAAGTGGTAAAATTACCAGAATTTTTTTTACAGCGCATAAAATAAAATTTGTACTTAGTAGTGCAAGTTTCACGTTAGTCATGACCGAATTGATCGACTGCTGGACATTGAAGTCTAAGCGCTCGAAGAAATTCTGATCAGGGAATTGTAGACTATTATGTATGTACTCACATGGCGCCTACTTAAAGCGTGAGCACACTTTAAAAGTAAAATCGTTAAGTGTATGGAGGAAATATTACAATTTTTGAAAATTTAAGGTTATGCTTGGCTTTTCTCAACAGAAATGGATCGTTTTTTTAAATGAAAATCGCAAATTATTGATTCACTGTAAAAAGCGATTCAACTCAAATTGACTGAATGCAATTTGGATCGTATATACTCTAAATGCGACACCTTGATAAAAGCTAATAATTCACATTTCAAAATGTCCGATTACAATCAATTGATTTTGAATGCAAACATTTTTTACACCGGAAAAGAAAGGTAACAAGTTATTAGAATTTAATATGATGTGAGTGTTGTTCCACAGAATTGTTTATTGTGGAAGAAAATTCATCAAGTATTTTGGAAAGCTAACAAGCCTTAGGAACTCAAGGCGCTTCAAACGAATTGGTTTTGCTTGATCCACCATACGTCTAAAAGGATGAATTGTTGAACGTAATATTTTTGCCGCATAATCTAAAGGAAATTATACCGTTTTGGACAGAGAGCTTTTTCCGGAAAATGTTATTGTTTTTTTTTGCAATTGAAAATGGTTTTTTTTGCGCCTAAAACCGGCAGCCCAGCGCACACAATAGTCAGATTGTTTCCGGGTTTAGGCCCAAAAATTTCAATTGCAAAAAAAAACAAGAACATTTTCGGGGAAAAACTCTCTGTCCAAAACGGCATATTTGCCCTCAGATTATTTGGTAAAAATAATTCGTTCAACAATTCATCCTTTTAGACGTATAGTGGATCAAGCGAAACCGACTCATTTGAAGCGCCTTAAGGTGATGTTTGGAGTTGTTAACAGAATTGGATATTTTCAAATAAAAATCATGATTTATTGAAGAAATCGTACGATTGAACAATTTTCAAGTATTATAGTTATGATAAATTTAAATTTAAAGCTTTTTCGGGTTTCAATCGTGTGCAAAACTACGAAACTTGCCGACGTTTCGTG
>JAABKJ010007925.1:0-11576 GCA_011634705.1 Andricus grossulariae | reverse complement strand
ACTCTTATGGGTCCCCAAAGGAAACCCCATAAGTGACAAATTTGAATTTTACGTAATATTGCGGTTTATTTACGCTATATAAAAGTTATAATAAAAAATAAATGATCATTAATTGGTAATTTAGGAATACCGAGTCATTTTTTAACTAATATTAAATTGTTTAAACAATTTTGATTTGTTTAAATATTAGTTTTTCAGTTAACTCGTGAAATGAACGTATTTTCTAGACTTTATGAGTTACCTAATCAATGATAACAATAAAATTATTTGTTTAAATAATTTTAGAATTATTCAAATAATACGTATTTGTTCAAGTATATATTTTGCCTAAAAAAATCGGAAACATTTTATCTCACTGAATTTTCGACAAATTTTAATATTTTTAAGTACTAATTTCTTTATTATGAATACTCGTAGATGTTCAAACAAATTCAAATTGTATAAAAAATTAATTTGGTTAACTTTAGTTAATTATTCACCTTTATCCATTTGAAAATTGAACAAAAAGTGAAAATTTTTTGAAATCATTAAAAAGAATGGATTTATTTTGTTGTGGATTCGAACCAATTTCCGGACATGCATGAAAATTCAGAAAAAAATGTAGTAACAATTATTAATAAAAAAATTATATTTATCATCTTTAAGATTTTGATAATTTGAATTTGAAATTGTTTTCAATTGCGAAACTTTTCTGTTTGTTTTAATCTGCCATTGGTAAATTTAACGAGATAGCAAATAAGTATATGCTAATTAAGAGAGTACATAATTACCTGTTCAAAATTTAGATAACATTATATTTTTAAGAAGACAAACACAATTTTTATTTATCACTACAAATTAGGTTCAAGGAAACCCAGTCATTGCACTTTAAAGCTGTTGAGCTTCAACTAATATGAAACTGTATAAAAATATGTATGAATTCTAAAATATTTCAATTTTTGAGGCCTTAAATTTAAAGTTCAAATGAAAAAATATTTTGTTTAACATTTTTCAATTTTTCGTTCTAAATTTCAAGAATCTTTAATAGAAAAAAATTAATGCTCAGCAAAAAGTGTTATTATTTTTTTTTAAACAGTTGATAGTTCCACCAAAAACTATTTTAATATACAAATTTTCAACTAAAGAGTTGATTTTTCAACGAAGAAAGATCTTTCAATCAATAAAAAAAATTCTCATAAAAAAATGTTGGGTTCTTATGTCATGAAGACTAATGTTTGAAAACAAAGTTGCATTTATAACAAAAAAAGCACGATATGAAAAATATACATTCTCTACCTAAATAATTGCATTTGTGATAAAAAAGAAAATTTTGTAAATAAAATAAATGAATTTCCAACTTAAAAAGATCAATTTTCTAGCAAAAATGAAGTAGCTACATTTTTCGTAAAAAATCATTTTCAACAAAAAAAAAAAACTAATTTTAACCATTTTCATTTACAAGTTACATTTTCAACCAAAGAAATGAACTTTTGACTGAAATGATGTTTCTACAAACAAAAAAATAAATTTTCAAACAAATAGTTGAATTTTCTAACAAAAAAAGACAAACTTTCAACAAAATAATGAATTTTCAACTAAAAAAGATAAATATTCGAAAAACAGAATAGTTTAATTTTATGTTAGAGAAATAAGTTTTTGAACAAATAAAATAAATTTGCAACGATATAGTTAAATTTCTAACTAAACAAATGAATTTTCTACCAGAAAAGATTAGATCTCTATAAAATAAAAAAATCAGCAGAAAATTACGTTAAATTTTTATTTAAATTAATTTTGAATGAAGAAAAACAAATTTTCAACAAAAGAAATAATTTTTCAACTAAAAAGATTAATTTTCTACAAAAAGAAGAATTTAAAATTGTCACCATTTTAAAATGTTTCCATTGCATTATTTAAATTAAAATAATTATTTTTCTGAACTAAAACTTACTCAAAAAGATAAATTTTAAACAAAGAATGGAAGAATTAAATTTTCAGCTAAAATACTTATTTTTCAACGAAGGGAAAGGGAATTTTCAACCAAGGTGATGAATTTTCGAGTAAAAAAATAAATTCTCAAAAAATAATATAATAATTGATATTCCAACCAAAAAATATTTTAATTTTCAATCAAAAACATTTGAATTAAACCAACAAATATAACATTTCAACAAATTATTTGAATTCTTAACCAAACAGATTAATTTTCAAACCAAAAACAGAAATTTTTGACAAAAAAGTTAAATTTTTAATCCGAAAATATGCATTTTCTACCGAAATAATTGAATTTTCAACTAAAAAAATACGAGAAGGGAATTTTCAACTAAAAAAGGTCAATTTCCTAAGGAAAATGGAATAGCTATATTTTCAGTAAAAAAAAATCATTTTCAATAAAATAACTCAATTATTAAGCAAATTAATTAATTTCTAACTAAAATAATGAATCTTTAACCAATAAAATTAATTTTTAACCCAATAATTGTTTGTTTTTTCAACCCAAAAGATGAATTAAAAAAAATACAAATTTTCAACTAAATAGATATATTTTTAAACCAAAAAGATTTGTCGATCAAGAAAGATAAATTTTCAACAAAAAAAGGAACAGTTAAATATTTTTAAAATTCGATGAAAGATATGAATTTTCAACCAAAAGAATATTTTTTAACATAATACATTAATTTGCAACAAAATTTTCAATATTCATTGGAATTTGCAAACTAATAATTAAATCTCACACCCAAAAAATGAACTTTCTAAAATTTTCTAATTTCCTAAAATTTGGAAAAAGAGTGTAAAAGATTTTAAAACAAAATTTGGCCATAATACATACTTTTAAAACAAATTTGAGTCAGTATAATTATAATGATTTTTTATTTTGGAAAATTAATTCAAAAAGAATATTTAAAAAGATTTCAAAACATTTCAAAAGATTTCTGAAATTTTCAAAGAAGAATCTAAAAAATTTTAAGAACATTTCTTTTAATTTTTCAGGATTAAAAAAAAAATTTCACGAAATATTTCAAAAATTTAAAAATATTAGAACTTTGAACAATTTTAAAAACATAGAAAAAAATTTCTTAAGATTTAAGGGAAATTTTAAACTGTAAAAGATTTTTAACAATGTAGAATTTTTTGAAGATTTCAAACCATAACTTTTTGCATTAAAAGCTTTAAAAGAATTTTTAAAGGTTTCAAGCAAATAAATAAATTTTCTTAAAATTCCTAGGAAAATTTGGAAGATTTTAAGGCAATCTTTTTACATTTTGAATGATTTTTCAAAATTTCAAAAAAAAAATGTCAGTTAGCTAAAAATATTTTTAAGAATTTAAGAGGTTTTGAATAGATTTACAATATTTTGAATCTTGGAAGCTTTTCCGAAAATGTATCAAATATTTTTTCCAAACTTCTAAAAGTCCTAAATATTTTTTTAAAAGGCTCGAAATATTCCTAATATTTTGTAAAATCCTGTAAAATGAAAATTTTTATTTTCAATCAAGAAAAAGGGAATTTTCATCAAAATAGATGAATTTCAAACTAAAATAGATCAATTTTTCAACAACAAAAATAGAATAATTTAATTTTCCGTTACAGAAATAAGTTTTCAACTAAATAAAATAAATGCTCAACGAAATAGTCCAAATTTCACCCAGGCTAATTAATTTTCAACCAAAAAGGTTAAATGTCATTTAAAAAAATTCGACAAACAATTTAGTTAAATAAATTAATTTTCAATAAAAAACTAATTTAATTAATTTTTAACTAATTTTCTTCCAAATCTTAAAAAATCTACATTTTTTTAATTTATGGAAATCAGTTTAAGTTTTTTAAAATCTTTTCAAATTTGTAATTATTTTTGAAAATTTTCAAAAAAATTTTCATATATTTTGAAATGATTCGGATTTTCCCTCAAACTCTGAAAAAATTTGGCAAAATTAAAGAAATGTCCTGAAAATCTTCCACATTTTTTTTGTCAATTTTGGAAATATTTGGGAGTGTTTAAAATTTTTTTTAAACATAGTCAAAAATAAATTTTGTTAAATAAAAAATTATTACAAATTTTCCCAGAAATCTTAAAAAGAATTTTATATTCTCTTGAAACTTTTTACAATTCTCAAAAAGCTTCTAGGTTTTTTTTCCAAATCTTCAAAAACATAAAAAATTGTTCAATTTGTTGAAATCATTTCAAGTTGAAAACTATTTTTGTATCATTTCAAAATTTCGTAAATCCTTTGTAATGCTTCAAAATCTGGCTAGATGTTCTCTAAAAATTAATTTTTTAAGATAAAGAACTACTTTTAGTATTTCCAGAAATCTTAAGAAAATTTGTTTATTATCTTCAAACTTTTCAAAATTTTGAAAAAACTTCAAAATTTCAATTTAAATTTATTTGAATTTTTCCTAAAACTTTGAAAAAATTCCGTAAAATAAACAAAATTTCCTGAAATACTTACAGATTCTTTTTTGAGATTTTTTCAATATTTTGGTGTGTTTTAAATTTGTTTCAAACATAGTTTAAAAATAAATTTTGTTAAATGAAAAATGATTAGAAATTTTCCCAGAATTCTGTAAAAAAAAATTTGTATTCTCTGGAAACTTTTTAAATTCTTAAAAAGCTTCTAATTTTTCAAGATATAGAATCACTTTTAATATTCACAGGAAACTTTCGACAATTTTTTGTTAAAAAGCTTCTGAGGTTTTTGTTCTAAATCTTCAAAAATCTACATTTCGCAAAAAGTTGTTCAAATCATTTCAAGTTTAAAATTATTTTTGTATCTTTTCAAAAGTTTGGTAATATTTTTTAATGTTTCAAAATTTTGTTATGTATTTTCTTCAAATTAATTTTTCGAGATAAAGAATACCGAATACGCATAACTTTTAAGAATTTTTTTTTTTGCAAATCGGAAAAATACGTATCGCCCAATTTCCTCTCAAAACAACGTGCTTCGTTCACGTCAGAATCTCTTTTAATATTCTCAGGAATCTTAAGAAAATTTTGTTATTTCCCTGAAACTTTTCAAAACTTTTTCAAAAACTACAAAATTGTATTTCGTAATCTTACAAAATCTATATTTTATTTTAATTGTTTGAACAAATATTTTCAAATTTTATATTATATATACAATTTTTCAAAAACTCCTAAATTTAAAAATTATTCGCAGTTTTCCTAAAACTTCGAAAAAAATCTGCAAGAATGAACAAAAATGCTTAAATTCTTCCAGATTCTTTTTTGACAATTTTGGAAATCTTTTGGAATCCTCAAAAATCGTTTTAACGGCCTATTAGAGACAAATACATAATAAGGGAAAAAAGAGGGGCAATTCTCATTTTGGACAATTGACTCTATTTCCCTAGGAGCGTTTAGCGGAGCGGTATTTGAGCTGATGCCGTGAGAGTGACTGAGATGGTAATAAAGCACTCTTAGTGCCGCATTGTTCCTTCGGATGTAGGTCGTTCCTGCATGAGTTGGACAACTAGATAGTATGTGTCCTAGATGCTCGGGGTGAGCATGACCCGCTCTGCAGCTATCATCAGAAATGCCTTGGCTGAAAATGTGGCGACGGTATGCTAGAGTGGAAATGACACCGCCTTGACATGCCAAAATGAAACCCTCCGGGTCCGACTTCAATCCAGATGATTTGAGGAAAGCAAACGTTAGCTCATACGAGATCGACAGATCATCCACATTTCTGTGGAAGATGCCGTGCATCTTCTTGTTGAGGAGCTGTTCGCGAAAGTTTTTCACCTATGCTTTTTTAATCCAGGCCTTCAGGAGTGAGTACTCGAGATGGATAAGATTTGTTACAACAACGACCCAATCGATTTTAAAGATTTGGACGATAACGCAACCTTGGACGCAAATGTGCTAGATAGGTCTCTTAAAACCCTTAACAACGAGTTCCATCATTCTCAAAACTCACAAAATCCAAATAATGTGGCTCACCTCCCCACCCAAACCTCCTCCCATAACTAGATGTACGGTGACTAGCTCTAAATTTGTGGTTCTAAATGCTCGTCGTTTTCCATTTAAGAACGACAAACGGGACCTCGTCCAGACCAAAACAATGCAGGTTAGATTCGAAGGACAAGAAGACCCGGACTTCATCAACATCTTTCAATTAAGAATTAAAGTCGAACCCTACATCTCTTAACCTAAAATCTGCGTCGATTGCTGCAGATTTGGACACGGAGCAAATCAATGCAAGAATCCTCGTTGTCATTTCTGCGGTGGCGCTCCTCATGCATCTGTTGTTACGTGCCTCCCAAAAAATTCCTACTTTTGCCTTAATTGTAAAGGCTCTCATTCACCTTCGGATAAAAACTGTCCACTTCATCAGGATCAAATATCGATTAGAGAAATTACGGTCTACCAGAACTTCCCTTTCAGAAATGCGACACGTCTTTATTATCAAGACAAAAAATGCGCGCAAAACAATAATTCCACCTTTGACGTGAATTCTTTGCTTGAAGAACCCTCCACCTCAAGTTCAGATCCTCTTCCCGCACCCAACTTTGGCTACTCCAACTTCCCCAATCTTGGTGAAGTGGACTTGGATTCTGCGTTGGGCAATCCAATTTCAAACTTTCAACAGGCCTTTTCTACTGTCACGGCCTCTTCAAAACCAAAACCCCCCTCACGTATACAGCATCAGAACAAGAAAAATGTGCCACCTACAATCTTTCGCTAAAACCATAATCTTAGAAGTGAAAACCTTCCCTCGAATCAATTAAACAGGATTTCGACCTTGCCTTATGACAACAACGCAACGGTGAACTCTCCCCCCAATGACGATACCTTTTGTCCTTCGTTTCCATTACCCCATTTTACTTCTTCTCCTCCTCCTCAACTGGCATAAAACTTTTGATCAGATGATTTCCTTTCTAATGCAGCTCTGTAACCAGTTGGCGCTTTTGCTCACCATGTTTAACAGTGTTACTTCTTACTCCATGCTTCCTTCCAAACCTCAATCCCACACCTTCATCACAGTCTGCACCCTTGCAAAATTCTCCTTAGTATATGGTTAGGGAGACTTCTTTGAATATCCTTCAATGGAACTGTCGTGGTATTTTCGCTAAAACAGGCTCATTATAAAAGATCTCGAACAAGTTTGACGCGGTCCTCTTGAGTGAAACCTGGCTTTAACCCCAATCTAGGTTTCTATTCAGAGGTTTCAAAGTTATAAGGAAAGATTGACCTGATCGCACAGGAGGAGGTCTAATGATTGCTATCAGAAACGACATTCCATTTAAACAAATCAATACAATTTACTATATGGACGACACTTTTGATACTCTGGCTATAGCTATATCTACTGATTTAGGACAATTACTCATCGTGAATATGTACAGAAACCCTCGTGCTCCTGTCCGTTCAGTTAACTGGAATCCTTTCTTTGATTCTACATCCAATTTGTCCTCTATTTTTATTGGAAGGGATTTCTATGCCCATCATCTATCTTGGGACTGTGAATCGTTTTGTCAACCAGGGATCTAGCTTTTTAATGCGCTATCCGACTGAGACCTGTCCATCATGAATAGCGGGGATTCGACCCTTTTTCTTCATCCAGGTCAGGCTAAATCTGCAATAGATTTAACTTTTGTATCGAGTAATTCAAAATGAATTACCCCATGGTCAGTTCTTGTTAACAAAATCGGCAGTGATCACTTCCCTATAAAAATCGACGTAGGCATCCCATTCAGATTTCATCAGTTCTTCTCTCATAAATATAATTTAAAAAGAGTCGATTGGAAGGTTTTTAATTATTTTCTAGTATCAATCCATAAAGAAGACAACCTTCCTGAACTCCGATTTCCAAATAAAATCACCCATGCACACTATACATTTGTAAAAGACATAGGTGAAGCTCACCATCAGGCGGATCCCAAAATTGACAGAAAACCCGCTAGAAAAAAATTTTATCCGAGCTCGTCTCCTTGGTGGAACGATGAATGCAACAGGATCTCTCGTATTTGTTTAGCTAAATTCAAACACTACATGACCTCTTCTAATTATGAGAACTTCATTGATTTTTAAAAATATCAGGCTTCAACTACCAACAAACTTAAAGTTATTAAACGTATTAGTTTTAGATCATATTTTGAGTCCATATCTTTTAATTCTCCTATTTCCAATGTCTGGAATAAAATTAGAGGGTATCGCAACAGACTACTGGACTCACCTTTGCCCACATCTAGCTCGATTAATCTGGATACCTTGGAGGATATGAATTCTTACATGGAGAGCTTTTTAGCAGTGTCTAACGATTTCACTAATATAGTCACTCCTTCTCTCTCAAACTTCCTAGATAGTAATCCCCCCTCCCGCCCCTAATGATACTCTTTCTTCTGGCTCATGAAATAATCCTATGTTGCAACAGGGTGAAATTTTTAACAACTTTACTAAACATTGTTCGTTAGAAAAATGCTTAATCATATTTCGCGCCATAGCTTGGGATGCACAAGACGCTACCTAGTTCATTTCCACCTACTTTGCGAACGCCAAACCTTTCACAAATTACAACTCTGAACTAATTAACTGTCATCACCATGGCCAAATAGGTTGTGCATTCATTTGCAAGGAGATTTCTCCAAAACTAGGCTAATTATACCCCCCCTCCTAGAGGAGGAGTGTGGGAAAAATAAAGAAGAAGAATGACACATTGAATGCGGGACGCGTACTGCCTTGCCCAGCCTATCTTTGTGCGGAGTGGATGCATTCGTCTTTTGGTCTTATGATCAACCGTTGGTATTCTTTTACGGTTTGCATCTGCCAAAGCTCTCGCTGCATTATACACACAAAAATTGATAGTCCAGAGGCTGGATTCTGCGGAAAAATCTCCACGAAGCTCGTCATCCAGTTCAGCCAGATCTTTGGGCTTGAGAGAAACCTGAATGTTGATGTTTCTCCGGGTCCTAAAGCATCGCTCTTCCTCGATTGGATGTCTGCTCGCGGTTGGTCTCAGTGTCGCCTCTCTTTCTCTGTTGCCGGTTCATGTTACGTGGATTAAAGGAAAATATGTAAATATGACTACATTGCTTATTGTAGGGGTTGAAGTAAGGGGCGAAGTTAGGCATGTTTAAAAAATCGATGACCTTTTGCTTTTCCTTTTGCTGAATCTCAAAGGTAAATCATGATATCGGTAACATTTTTTTTTAACTGTAGTAAATGTAATGCAAGTTACGAAAAAATTATTCGGATACCAATAAACCTCAAAGATAGGGGTTGAAATAAGGGGTACGTGGCTAAAAATCAGAAAATTCGCTGAAAAATATTGTAAAGGGTTTTCGTGGGTGGTAAAAACGATTCTGATAACAATTTCTTTAAAATCCTGAACTGTATGGATGGCTTCTCGCTATCATTCTCCTTTTTATGGGTGGAAATAGACCGCGAGAATCTGAAAACGCGAAATATCGCAGAATAGAGTTGCAAATTGTTTTCCTGGGTGTTGAATATCATTTCCACAACAATTTCTGCATTATTCTCTACTGTGTGGATGGTTCCTCGTTTCTCCCACTCTTGGATATATTAGAAGAAGGCGTTTTAAAGACATTATTATAAAAGTGTTATTTAGAAAATAATTGTTCATAACTAGTAATTCTTTATTGCTAATCAAGTAATTTTTATTAAACTTTTATAATGATAATTTTGTTCTGACACAACACTCTTTTTTATTTTAGCCATGACTCTTCCGTCAATCTTCATTAAAAAAAAACAGCTAAAGTTCTAGAATAAATTATATTACATAGCAAATAACATATATTTAACTTTTAAGGTCAAGTCACGAAAAAATATAAAGTCTTCAGAGTGCCTTCTTCGAATATTACCTAGAGTGGGGGGAACGACGAACCATCCACACAGTAGAGAATCATGCAGAAATGGCTGTCGGAATGATACTCAACCTACACGAAAACCATTTGCAATTCTATTCTGTAATATTTCGCGCTTCCATATTCTCGCTGTCTATTTCCACCCCTAGAAAGGAGAATGATAGCGAGAGACCATCCAAACAGTTGAGGATTTTGAAGAAATGGTTATTTGAATCGTTTTTACCACCGACGAAACCCCTTTACAATGATTTTGAGCGAATTTTCTGACTTTTAGCCACTTGCACTTTAATTCGACCCCTAATTCAGGGGTTAATGGTGTCCTAGTCATCTTTTTGCTAATCTTCCTTACATTTACTACAATTTAAAAAAAATTTGTATCGATATCATGATTTCCCTTTGAGATTCAGCAAAAAGAAAAGCAAATGGTCATCGATTTTTTAAATATGCTTAACCTCACCCCTTACTTCAACCCCTACAATAAGCAATGTATGTATTCTTACATATTTTCCTTTAATCCACGTAACATAAACTTTATTTTAAAAAAAAATTGTTAAGTTATCTATATTCTTTCTCGTTATATTAGATTTTAAACCAGAAAAATGCAATTTGACCTATATTGCGTCACCTTCCAGAGAGGTGTCCTAACCAGGACACTAACCAGCGCGAGCACAAGGTCACTCATGTATTTTATATGGACGACCTGAAGATCTATGCCTCTGATAAAAGCAAACTTCACACTGCCATAAATATCGTCAAGAAGTACACAGGAGAGATTGGGATGGACTTTGGATTTGATAAATGTGCCAAAATTCATCTGAGGAAAGGAAAGATTGTTGGCGTTCCCAAGGACCTTGAGCTTCTGGATAGAAATGTTATTAGACATCTTAAAACTGAGGAGACCTGTACATACCTGGGCGTGCCTCAAAGCCGCATTCGGGACGTAATATTAGTGAAGGAGTCTCTCCGAAGCAGATACAAGCATCTTTTTCGACAGATTTGGTCTTCCAATCTGTCTGCGTTAAACAAGGTATCTGCGACAAACATGCTTACCATCCCGGTTCTGCTCTACTCATTTGGGGTGGTTCAATGGACGAAGAACGAGCTTATGGCCCTTGATATCACCACACGTAAGATCATGCTCATGTATAAAAGCTTGCATATCAATTCGTCAGTTCCGCGATTATAGATTTCACGCTGTCAAGGCGGACGCGGACTTCTGAATCTCCATTGTCTTCATAACTGAATTGTTCTAAGTACAGCTTACATCGTTGCCAATGGCAGAGATCCTCTCCTAGAAATGGCTTTACACCAACTGCTACTCGACAATAAAATGCACGGAAACTTTCACAGAAATGTAGAAAAACAGTCATTTTCGAAGGAGGCACCTTTTGCTTTTCTCAGAAAATCAGGGCTTAATTCAGGTACAGAGGGTTTTATTTTCGCATGCCAGGACGGTGTCATGTCCACCTTAGCATACCGTGACCACATTTTATATCAAGAAGTTTACAGCGATAGGTGCAGAGCGTGTCATGCACACTCTGAGTACCTAGAACACATACTATCGGGGTGTCCCATCCACGCAGGAACGACGTATATCTACAGGCATAGCGCGGCCCTGAGAGTACTTTATTACCGTCTTTTTCGCTCTTATGGTGTTGGCCGTGACCCTGCCCTGCCGAACGCTCCAAGGGAGATGAGTCAATTGTCCAAAACGAGAAGTGCCAAATTTTCTGGAACTACGATTTTCGGACAGCAGTCTCCGTTGCCCACTC
>JAABKJ010007924.1:0-11577 GCA_011634705.1 Andricus grossulariae | reverse complement strand
AGCCCGCCATCCCTTCTTCATCCTCTGCCATCAACACTATATCGTCCGCGTATGCCAGTGTATATATCTTTTCGTTCACTATCCTAACTCCTCCCTACCCTTTTCTCTTCACTTCTTCTTCCAAGTCTGATATTAGTATATTAAATAAAAGTGGGCTCAGAGGACATCCTTGCCTTATTCCTCTCACCAACGAGAAACTATCTCCTACTTGCTTTCCTAACTTCACCTTGCTTTTTGTCTTTCTAAAAATTTCCGATACTCTCTTTATTAATCCCTCTCGTGTCCTCTTTGTCATCATAACTTCTTCTATCTCGCCTCGATCTAATGAGTCAAATGCCGCCTTTAAGTCCACGAACATTGTTATCATTGCCTCTTTCTCCCTTTTAATCCTCTTATTTACTAGATAGCTTAGAACATATATGTTGTCCATCACCCCCAGCCCTTTTCTAAACCCTGTCTGATTCGAAGGCTCTATCTTTTTTTCCTCAACTTCTTTCTTTAACCTCTCCGATGAAACAGTTACATATACTTTATACAATGTTGGCATTAGTGTCCTTCCTCTATAATCTTTAACCTCCTCCCCTTTGCCTTTCTTCACTATTAGTATCACTACACCTTCTTTCCATAACTCTGGCCACCCCTCTCGTCTCCATACTCTATTGCACATTATCCATGGTTATTCCTCTAATTCTGTCCCCCCATATTTCCAAACTTCATTTGGGATCTCATCTATACTAGGTGCCTTTCCATCTTTCATCATCCCTAATACCTTGATAAATATTATGATTAATGAAATATGTTTTCCATTCTACCATCTCAATATCCTAGTTTACTCTTTTCCTTCTTCTTCTCTATTTACCACCTTCCAAACCTCTTCTTCCGTCCTAGCCTTCTCCGCTGCTTCTTCAAATCTTTCATTTTCCTCCTCTTTTTTTTATCACACAACTCAGTATACTCCTTCTTTTTTCTCATATATTCTTCTCCACTACTTGTCTCTCTTCTCCATTTTCTTAATTCCCTTCTTACTTCCTTCTTCTTCTGTTGACATTCCTCATCCCATCCACTTCTGTCACCTCCTTCACTAACTTCTTTTTGGCTCGTGCACTATAATACTCTTTTTATTTCTCCTATCATTATTTCCATTTCCTCGTTTACATTTCCTTCCCTCATTTTGACATTCCTGATTTTTTCCTTAAACTGTTATATACCTTCCATTGACCAATCCCCTCTTCCTGCTCTTTTTACATTTGCTTCCTTTTTAGCCCTAGTTTCTTAAACTTCTCTCTTACCTCGTAGTCCACTACCACATAATCAATTACCGTTCCCCTATTTTCTCCTGAAAGTGTATATTCCCCTTCCTCATCCTCCTCTATACTTCCATTTAGAATAAACCATCCCATCTCCCCTAGACTCTTTAACCATTTCTTTTCCTCCCCATTCAGTATCTTGTCTTTGGATTTTCTTCCTCGCTCTTCACCCCATTCCCTTCCTCTTCAATCTCCTGTTCTCGCATTAAAATCTCCTCCTATTATGAGCCTAATCTCTTGCTTATTTTCTTACGTCAGTTCCCTCATCTCCTCTGATTTCTCCTGCATATCACCGTTCATATAAACCCCTACTATCTTCCACTTCTCTGCTCCCATATTTACCTCTTCTACTATTATTCCTTCTTTTTGCTCTTACCTCTCGTTCATATCATTTCCTGTTATACATTCGGTTCTTGCTCCCATCACCATTCCTCCCATTGCTCTGCCTTTTTTATTTTTCCTTTTTGCATTTTGAACTTGCCATTTGTAACCTCTTGGTAACCTTCCCCTTACTCTTTCCCATCCCCTTTCATCTAGCCACGTTTCGATCATTACTACTACATCCCATTGCGTCAAATTTTTCATAAAGTCCCTATTTTTACTCTCCAATCCTGCTATATTCCAGTAATAAAAATACTTAAATTGTGATCATTAATTAAGGGTATAATTAGTTATGTTTTTGTAAGAAACTTCCTTAATACTGTATCTAATTTTAGATTATCCTAATGCCAGTTGAAAATTATTTTCATATTGATCTAAAAGGATGAGAATTTGTTGATGCAAATCAAACTAAAGAATTTCCATTTAATTGCAATAACTTCAAGTGGAAACATAACTTCATGAGATGTAAATAATATTAAAATCAAGGTCATTTCTTCTAAGATTATCCTTGTTAATATCGTAAACAAATTTAGGAAACAAATGCATTATTCAGGCATTTATTGACAGAAGAATTCGTTTTTTTTATGTCAGTTTTTCAAATTAGAAACGTCATGATTATTTCAGAAAAATTCATAATTTGTTGATAATTTTTATTTTTTTTTGTTTCCAAACAAATATGATAAAAAAATGCATTGTTCAGGCAGTTGTCAACGAAAAAATTCGTATTTCCTCAATGCCAGTTCTTTTAATTGAGAACTTTATGATAATTTCAACAACATTCATTATTAATTTATAAATTTTATGATTTTTTAAAAAATTTAATCAACAAATGCACTATTCAAGCAATTATCGAGGGTAAGTTTGTTTTATCAATCTCAGTCCTTTGATTTTAGATTTTTATTACTTTCATTCTTTTAATAAGACTACAGCTTCAGGATTCAGTAGAATTACCTTTTTCCCTTACCTTTGTCTATGCACATTTTAACCAAATTTGATTTTTGGAAAAAAATATAAAATCAATCAAAAAATTATGAATGTACTAGAATTATCGTAAAGTTCCCAATTAAAAGGACTGACATCGAAAAAAACAAATTTTTCCATTGACAAATGCCCGAATAATGCATTTGTTCATTACATTTTTTCAAAAGAAGACAAACAGTTTATCAACTAAGTACGAGCGCTGATGAAATTAACATCGGCTTTCCAATTAAAAGGACTGACATTGACGAAAAAACGAATTTTTCCGTTGACAAATGCCCGAATGATGCACTTTTTAATTATATATATATATATATAATTATGTCTATAATATTAACGACAATAATCTCAAAAGAAATTTTTTATTTATTATAATATTGTTTCGATTCAAATTTCTTGTAATATAACCTTAAAAGACGTACAATTATTGCAAATTATAGAAAACACATTTTTAACAAATAGTTTTTTCATACAATTTTTTTGTTCATTGTATCGTGATGACATATGTTTAAGTAATGTAAATTTATGAAACGTAGGTAATACAATAATTTTCCTATTATTGACGTTCACCGGGAACGTCAGATAGAAAAAATTGATACGATTTTCGTCATATTTGTTTATTTATGAAAAAAATTTGTAAAAATGAATAAGAATATTAGGCTGAAAATTTTTTTTGGAATTTTATGACCTTTTTCTCTAATTTTTTGCGTCCAAATCGGTCAATATTTGTGGGCTATATGTTATTTTGAAGAAAAAAAAGTTATTTTTCTCCCACTGTGTGACGTAGGGGAGAATACCCTACAGTGGATAATGAGCCTGCAGTAGACAATCATCAATTTGAAATACTAATCTATTTAAAATAATTAATTGAAATAAATTATTAGTTAGGACGCTATAGTGTTAATAAATGAAAATAAAAATTTATTATTTTTGCTTTTAATTAACAATTATCTACTGTAGGGTGGACTCTTCTATACTTATAAGCTATCAAGCGTAAACACAGAAGATTCAATGCAGACGAAGTAAATTATCAAATTTGAAGATTACCATTATTACTTATAGAGGAAAATAAAAAAATGTAACTAGGCAGGTCAAAAAAAATCAGATAAAATATAAACATTTCCACTGGTCTTGAATGATTGTAAGGTTTTATTTAAAAATCTGCACCTCTAATTCGCAACATTTCAGAATTAATTTCATAGACAGAATCACTTAAATGGAATATCAATTAAGGCTGAGTACAATGAATATTATATCAGCAGCAAGATACCACACAGGTGAGAAATTAACATTTTTCTCTGATACAGACGTGACTGAAAAAGGTATGAATAAAATATCAATTGCATAATTGGACGGGGAAAAAGAGAAACCTGGAAAATATTAATTTCCCGATCCCTAAGGCCACGTGAGATTCTGCCTTATTTTATCCGTCAGGAATAAATTAATGAAGTTATCGTCAAGTGGCGGGGAAGCCTTCGAGAGTGTGTGTAGTTTAATATGTTTCCACAACAACCATTCGGAACGAACCCTTAGCCAGCGGCAGCTCGCTGCACAATTAGGAAGGAGTCACGCGGGGGTTCCCCGCGGACGCTTCGGAGTTTGAGTTATATATTTTTTATGTATGCAAATTAATTCCGTCGCTTTTCGTAATTCCATAAATTCGTTGTTCGTCAGAACTGCGTGACAGACGGAAACGTCGGGACGAGAGTGCCGGATGGTAGCGTGGGCGCAAGGGAGAGTTAAGGAACAGGGAGACGGAAAACCAGTAAAGTTGAGGAGAGGGTGAAATAGAGAGAGGAATGGGGGGGGGGTAGAAGTGAGAATGTAAGAGAGGTTGGGTACAAGAATAATTGAAGACGAGTTTCCTTCGAGCAGATCTGGATGCAAGGGTGGTTGTGCCGCACGACGTGGGGGTGGGTGGGTGGGATGTTGATAGAGACAGCACCAGATGTTATCTTCCTCCTTGGGGTGACGCCATCAACTTTTAGACAATGCAAGACTTTTCGACGAAATATCAAACTTTCCTCGCCTCTTGTTCTCCTCTCAACCTTTCCATCTTCGGTTGAGCTACTTGTTGTTTCCGACTAGTCACTAGATGCCGTCCCTCACAGCAGCAGGATATACCGGGATAATAGGATAATCGGATATAACCCATTCGTTCACATTTATCTCCCAGGATGTCCTAGGGACAACTTTTCGGATATTACAGAAACATCCCCTAGATATCTTGGATATCTTGGGGATATCCCTGGAATATCCTAATTTCCGCTTTGTGGGATATCCGACGAGTTAACCCTTGGAAATCGCTGGGACAACCTGGGAGATAAATGGGATTGAATGGGATATCTCGGTATATCCTATTGCTGTGAGGGAGGGGGGGGGTGGTGCTAACGTAGAACATTAGACCACACCTGGAAAATATAAATGTGAATAACACTATTTTCCCTGTTTCTGTTTTTACACCTATTTTAAATCATTCCTCTCATTTGTTCTGTATTCAAGAAAATTCCCCTTTTTCTCTTTTTCTGCTTAAATGCAAACTACACCAATAGAAACCAATAAGAAAATCGGACTATATTTGGCTAAAAGTTCATTTTTTTCGGTTGAAAAGTCTACTGTTATATTTTGGGTTGAGAATTCATCTCGCTTGGTAAAAATTCTACTATTTGGTTGAAGATTGAACTATTTTGTTGAAAATTCTTTTTTGTTTTAATCAATAATTGATCCTTTTTAGCTCAAAATTCAACTACTGAATTTTTTATTGAGAATTAATTTCTTTTTTGAAAATTTATCTACTTGGTTGAAAATTAAACTAATTTGTTAAAACAACATTCTACTATTTAGTTGATGAATTAACTATTCAATTTTTAATTTGAAAATTCATATTTTTTCGTTTAATATTCTACTTCTTTGCAAACCAAAAAACTTAATTTTGAAGCAAAAACATAAGTTTCCGAATAATAGTGTATTTTTATTCCAAATTAATAGAATATTTAACCCAAATAGAGAATTTAAGACAAATTTTCTACTAAAAATGATCAAGTTTCAACAAAAAATAGAACAATTGAATTTTCATTAAAAAAAATTATTTTCAACAAAAAAACATCAACAAATTCTAAAGAAAAAGAAATGTAGTCTCAAACAGTTAAAATTAATTTTTAATAAAGTAGATCATCTTTCAACTAAGTCGTTGAATTTTCAACCAAAAAATAAAGAAATTCTCAACGACAAAGTAACAGTTGATGAAAAAAATTTAATTTTTAATCAAAAACCGTGAAATTTAACTGAGTTGCACTTATAACAAACTGAAGAAGATTAATTTTCAACCAAAAATTGAATAATAATTCAATTTTCATCAAAAACATGAGTTTTGAACCAAAATGATCAATTTCCATAAAAATAGTTGATTCTTCAACTATAAAGTTGAATCATAAACCAAGAAAGATTAATTTTGAATAGAATAGTTCAATTTTTAATTTGGTAACAAATTAATTTTGAACCAAAAAAATACCGAGTTTTGAACCAAATAGTCCATGCTTTACCAAAAAGATGAGGTTTTAAGTAAAATGTGGAATCATTACCAACGAAAAACTAATTTATAACAAATAAGTTTAATTATATAAAAAATAACTTTTACAAATTAAAGCAGTAGTAAGTTGAAATTTGAACTACTTTGATATACAATAATTTTCATATTTAGTTGAAGACTTAACTATTTAATTTTTTTTATTGAAAATTCACCTTTTTCCGTTAAAAATGCACCTTTTTTCGTTAAAATTCCAATTTCTCTGTTAGACTTTGAACTACTTAGTCAATCATTCATTTAATTGGCTTAAGGTTTACATATTTTCTTGCAAATTCATATTTTCAACAGAAAATTTTAATATTACATTACTGGCTGAAAATTGATAGTTTTTAGTTGAGATTTTATGTATTGAAAAAAATAACTTTTTTTAAAAGATGGAAATCCGTTTCTTTGGTCAAAATTTAACTATTTTGTTAAAAATTAAATTTTTGGTTAATAATTCAACTTTTTTCATAGAGTAAATGCCTTTTTGGTTTGAAAATGTAACAATTAGGTTCAGTATTCAATACTATTGTTGGAAATTCGTTTTTTTTTAGTCCAATTCAACTATTTTTTATTTAAAATTTGAATCTCTTTTTTTCGTCAAGAATTATTCATCTTTATGGTTAAATTCGACTGTTTTTTATTAGAAGTTTATATATTTTTTTTCTTATTTAAAATATTAACTATTTTATTTTGCATTGAGAATGAATCTTTTCTTTTTATTTAAATTTTAAATACTTGGTTCAAAGTTAAAATGCTTCTTTAAAAATTCATTTTGTTTGGTTAAAGATTGAACATTTAACTTGAAGAATAAACTATTTGGTTGAAAATTCAAGTATTTTTAAAAAATCTAATTATTTCTTGAATATTAATCAGTTTTGTTTCGAATTCAGTTATTTGGTTTGAAATGTAATTGATTTTCTAAACATATTTTGTCTTTTTGGTAAAAATTTCGTCCCTTTGGATTAAAAATTTAACTTTGTTCTAAGAAATTAGTCTTTTTGGCTCGAAAATTCAACTATTCGTTTGAAACTTCAACTGTTATTGGTTGAAGTTTGATTCTTTTCCTTTAACAATTTCACCATTTGATTGAAAATTTATCTTTTTATGTTGAAAATTTAACTATGTGGTTAAAAATGCAACTGTTTTGTTGAAAATGCATCCCTTTCACATGACATTGTTACTATTTCGTTGTAAATGCAACTGTTTGGTCGATAATTAATTTTTGTTTAATTCAACTATTTGGTTGAAAATTCATCTCTCATCTTCATATTTTATGTAAATTCTAATTGTTTTTTTTTAATTCAACTTTCTCATTAAAAATTCTTCCTTTCTGTTCAAAAATGAAACTGGGTTGTTGAAAATTCCTTTCTCTGGATTAAAACTTCATCTTTTTTGCTAGAAAAGTTCTTTGTTAAAAATTTATCTATCTTGGTTGAAAATTCAACTGTTTTTAAACAAATTCATATTTTTGGCTTGGAGATTCAACTATTTGTTTCAACACGCAAATTTTTGAGGTTGAATTAAATTCTTTTTTGTTTGAAAATTGGACAATTTAGTTGAAAATTTGTCTTTGCAGGTTGAAAATTCATCTCTTTTGGAAGGAAATGAATATTTTCGATTAAAAAATCAACTATTTTGTTCAAGATGTGAGATATTTTGACCTGAAATATTGAGCGTTTCATATTAAATTCAATATGGTAATTAGAGAATAATTTTAATTAAAACAATTAATTCCCCTATTATTCCACAATTTATTTTAGAGGTTCATCAAATGAAATTGAAGAAAAATTTTGATTTCAAGTCGGAGTGGGGGGCCAGTGTTCGCATTTGTGACGTCATCGTGGTTGTTCAAGCTTTATGTGATGATATGTGATGAAGAAGGGGAGAGATGGAAAAAGCGTTTAAAATAGCCTGACGTAATTTTTGAACTGCCCCGTAGTAGGGTATAAGAATTGATATTCAGAGAGTCAATATTGATCAACAATCATGTACTAATCATAAAGAGGTTTCATGAAAGTAAAATTTGGTAATGGTGGATAAATAAAAATCCTTGGAGTTCTATTCCGAATAGAAAGCTTGATGCTTAGAGAGTCGATATTTATCAACGATCATCTACAAATCATACAGAGATTCCATAAAAGGGAAATTTTGTATTGATGGATAGAGAAAAATCCTTGAAGTTCTCGTCCACATAGAAAGGTTGATGTTCAGACAGTCGATATTGATCAACAATCATCTACAAATCATAAAGAGGATCCATCGAAGCGTAATTTGGAATTGGTGGATCGATAAAAATCCTTGAAGTTCTGGTCCACATAGGAAGGTTGATGTTCAGAGAGTCGATATTTATCAACGATCATCTACAAATCATAAAGAGATTCCATCAAAGGGAAATTTTGTATTGGTGGATAGATAAAGATCCTTGAAGTTCTGGTCCACATGAAAAGGTTGATGTTCAGAGAGTCGGTATTGATCAACAATCACCTACAAATCACGAAGAGGATCCATCGAAGGGTAATTTGGAATTGGTGCATCGATAAATATCCTCGTAGATTTGATCCAAATATAAAGGCTGATGTTCAGAGAGTCGATGTTTATCCACGATCACCTACAAATCATATAGAGATTTCATCAAAGAGAAATTTGGTATTGGTGGATAGACAGAAATCGTTGAAGTTCTTTGCCGATTAGGAAGGTTGATGTTCAGAGAGTCTATATTGATCAACGATCTCTACAAATCATAAAGAGGTTCCATCATAAGGAAATTTGGAATTGGTGGATCGATCAAAATCCTTGGAATTCTCATCAAAATATAAAAGTTGATGTTCAGAGAGTCGATATTGATCAACGATCATCTACAAATCATAAAGAGATTAGAAAGGAAAATTTGGTATTGATGGATAGATAAAAATCCTTGAAGTTCTGGTGCACATGGAAAGGTTGATGTTCAGAGAGACGATATTGATCAACGATCATCTACAAATCATAAACAGGTTCTGTACACGGAGAAAAATGGATGTTCAAAGTTAGAGGGTCAAAATTTAGGGACCCATCCAGAATTCTTTTTATATAGTCGGAGAGGCTCTCATTTTATGACCAGTCTGACTGTTATAAGAACGCCAGGCTCACTATCAGGAATAAGCAAGGTATCCTTTCTGTATGATCAATACGATTAGCTTGTTTTCACTCATTTCGACCATACACGAAAGAGCAAATGACCCATCGCGAAGGGCCGAGCTGATTAGTTATTTTTGGCGTGTTCATTCAAAATTATTGAATGTGTAAGTCGCATGTCCAAAACAAATAGTGAATGTAAAGTGCATAAGAATATTAGGAATAATTGTCCATTCATATTTGGGATAAAAAAGATATTCCTTTCTTTAAAATTAAAGTCGATCATTTATTTTCAAGGAGAAAATCTAATGAATCATTAAATTTCACTTTATAGGTCTTCCTAGTGAGCCAAGAACTATTTTTAATAACTTCACTCTTATTATTTGCTGCACACAATTTCTTTTCACATTTAATCATTTCAAATAGGCGCGCCAACCTGAACCAATCCGGTTGTCTACGCGATGCATGCAGTGAGAGTTGGGATTGGGAGCACCGTGGATTAGTCTGTAGAGCATTTTCGCAGTGACTGAATGTCATGGAACCGTCCAGTGTCGCATTTGCTGTTTATTAAACTTAAACATGTTTTTCATCATTTTAAACTGCTTTTCGATATTTCGAACATTCGTGGAGAGTGAAGTGTATAAGAATTTCCAACGTCAAATTTTGTGCTTCCAAGGGATTTAGGATAAAGGCGTAACTGGATGTTCAGCTATCAATTTGTCGTCATCGTGTCGTTTCAAACTGAAAATGTGCAAAAAATTTCACCATTCATTGATGATGCAGAAAGTAACGAGATGTGGGATATTGGTTCTGAATGCACTTCAATGTTTGAAATCTTACAATTCAGTGTCACATCATGCCGTGTCCTTAGCCTCTCGTGCTTCAAAAAAGATATTGTCAATGTGCACTGTTTTTGCATCTCAAATTATGTCTCATACACCTCACTCTCCACAAAGAATAAAAAATGCGTTCAGAATTCATGTATTTTATATAAATTTTCAGGTTTTATAGGTTCCACTTCATTTTATAATTTCCAGTCTCTAATTAGCCATCTTCAAGGGCTGTCCTATAGTTGACCCTGCAATATAGTCTGTCTGCACATCTAGATGGCCCAACTGACCTTCCGTTTTTCTCCATGTAGCAGTGTTATTGTCAAAAACTAATATTTACCATTTTGGGGGATCTCTGCGTGGCCCCCTACTAAATGAACCTGCGAATCTTTAGTCGACTATTGTACGTAGTTGCGTAAACGTGTAATCACGTACGCGTCGCATTTCAGGATGACGGAACGCACCGAACAGAGAGTGTGCATTAAATTTTACCAAAAACTTGGCCGTTCATGTTTGGAAACCATCTTTATAATTCCGAAAGTGTATGTTGATGAGCCTATGAGTGATATTCAAATTAAAGAGTGGTTTAGGGGATTTAAAAGTCGTTTAAAAGTGAGAGCAAGAGAACGACCTCGGGATTACAAAATCTATTGTTTCGGAAATTTTGAAATTGATTTGTGGAAAAGTGGCGACTGCGTCTACCATTCCCACACCTGCCGATCCATCGCAGCTTATTCTGCAATTTTTGGTGAAACAGGGCCTCACATAACTTCAGCAGCCTCCATACAGTCCTGACGTGCCTCTTTGTGATTCCTGGCTCTTTCTCAAACTGAAGTATCCTCTAAAAAGAAAAATATTTGAAGACCTAGAGGAAATCAAACAGAATCGGACGAAGCAGCTGTTAGCTATTCCAAAAACCGAAAAGTGACTTTAAAAGGAGTGCTTCCGAAAGTGGGAGGGTTGCTGTAAGAAGGTTGCGGCTTCCAAAGGGAAGTACTTTGAAGGGGATATCATCACCATTGCCTAGAACTAACTCTTACTCCTCGTATATCGATAAAAATAAAATTGAAGAGGGGGGGGGGGGTCAAAGATTTTCCTGTGCTACGTGGTCAAAACCACATCTTATGTAAGATATTTTTGCAAGTCTGCGAATCACTAAAAAGAACAGTTAAACAGATTTTATTGTGAATAAGTGTTTGTCAGTGCAATATAGTGTTTGCTGTAGCACCTAGAACATTAAATGTATTTAAAAAATTCACTTTATGAACAATTGTAACAGTATTACTTGTAATTTACCTAATAACATTAGTAAAATTAGATAAAAACATAAGAGGTTGCTCACAAATAACCTAGGTTTTTTTTCTGCAATTTTACCCCCCCCCCCCCTCTTATGTGG